>JACEEZ010020071.1:252500-257500 GCA_016584305.1 Chionoecetes opilio
AGTTACATTGGCTGACGGATACGATAAATAGCATTAAAGCTTATTCGTAATAGACTTGTTTTGATCGAGTATCTCAAGAAATATGGATAAAACGGATGAATGATTGCGTTTTTTCTTGGAATATCAAGGTTATACTTGTCATAGCACCCGGCTAGTTTTGCGTGTTTTTTTTCTCACTTAAATGAAAAAGAAAAGAACGAGCACCAAAGTTCCCAGTCTGAAATTCTACTTCAGATGGAATAAAGTAATAGCAATTTTTTTGTGTTTGTACGATCCATGAAGCAGAATTTTTTTGTGTTTGTACGATCCATGAGTCATTTAATTCTTTTTGTGTTGTACGATCCTGAGTCGTATTTTTTTTGTGTTTGTACATCCATGATTCCGTAATTTTATTTTGTGTTTGTATTCTGAGTCTATTTTTTTGGTTTGTACGATCCATCAGTCAGTATCTTTTTTTGTGTTTGTATGATCCATATCATAATTTTTTTGTGTTTGTACGATTCCATGAGTCATAATTTTTTAGTTTTGTACATACTACAGTAATTTTTTTGTGTTTGTACGATCCTGAGTCGTATTTTTTTGTGTTTGTACGATCACTATCTATACTATATTTTTGTGTTTGTACTCCTGAGTCATAATTTTTTGTTTTGTACGACCATGATCAGTAATTTTTTGTGTTTGTACGACCTGAGTCAGTAATTTTTGTGTTTGTACGATCCATGATATAATTTTTTGTTTGTACGATCCATATCAGTAATTTTTTGTTTGTACATCATGATCAGTAATTTTTTGTTTTACGATCCATGAGTCGTAATTTGTTGTGTTTGTACGATACGATCAATAGTCAGTAAATTTTTGTGTTTGTACGATCAGATCAGTATTTTTTTGTGTTGTACGATTCCATGAGTCAGTAATTTTTTGTGTTTGTACGATCCATGAGTCAGTATTTTTTTGTTGGTTTGTACGTCCATGAGTCAGTAATTTTTTTTTTTGTACGTCCATGAGTCAGTAATTTTGTGTTTGTACGATCCATGAGTCAGTAATTTTTTTGTGTTTGTACGATCAGAGTCAGTAATTTTTTTGTGTTTGTACGATCCATGAAGCAGAATTTTTTTGTGTTTGTACGATCCATGAGTCAGTAATTTTTTTGTGTTTGTACGATCCATGAGTCAGTAATTTTTTTTGTGTTTGTACGATCCATGAGTCAGTAATTTTTTTTGTGTTTGTATGATCCATGAGTCAGTAATTTTTTTTGTGTTTGTACGATCCATGAGTCAGTAATTTTTTTGTGTTTGTATGATCCATGAGTCAGTAATTTTTTTGTGTTTGTACGATCCATGAGTCAGTAATTTTTTTGTGTTTGTACGATCCATGAGTCAGTAATTTTTTTGTGTTTGTACGATCCATGAGTCAGTAATTTTTTTGTGTTTGTACGATCCATGAGTCAGTAATTTTTTTGTGTTTGTACGATCCATGAGTCAATAATTTTTTTGTGTTTGTACGATCCATGAGTCAGTAATTTTTTTGTGTTTGTACGATCCATGAGTCAGTAATTTTTTTGTGTTTGTACGATCCATGAGTCAGTAATTTTTTGTGTTTGTACGATCCATGAGTCAGTAATTTTTTTGTGTTTGTACGATCCATGAGTCAGTAATTTTTTTGTGTTTGTACGATCCATGAGTCAGTAATTTTTTTGTGTTTGTACGATCCATGAGTCAGTAATTGTTTTGTGTTTGTACGATCCATGAGTCAGTAATTTTTTTGTGTTTGTACGATCCATGAGTCAGTCATTGCCTTCATTATCAAATTGTTGTCCAGTGATTCACACATTGCTAAGAAACATCTGACTCGTCTAACACGGCTGGCTTTGTGTGTGCGTAAGTTATTGTTATTGTTATTTCTATTGTCATTATTATTATTATTATTATTATTATTATTATTATTATTATTATTATTATTACTGTCTGTATTATAGTCGTCATCATCATATCATCATCATCATTATCATCATATCCGCAAGGACAAAAGGAATATGAAAATTGCCAAATATTCCCCGTCTGTTGTACGAGAGCTGACGTTGATGAAGACAAAGGGTTAGGAATTATATAATTTCACAGAGAAAAACAAAATGATTTCAATATACAACGTTTTTTAGGTTATCTTGTTTGGCTATATCAATATTTTTTTTAGGATGTAGCCTAGACTGTGCAAGGAGAAACAAAATTGTATTGGAAATAATGATGATAACATTAACAAAAATCGCAACAACAATGACATGTAAATGACACACTCGCCGGGAAGGATCATCGAGTGGCACTGTTTTAATTGACAATCTTGGAATAGGTGTAGGTGTAGAGAATGCTCTTGATGGCGGCCCATCTCTGCAGCCCCGGGGAGCGATTGCGCGGCTGAGGAATTGGGTTAGGGTAATGGATTGCGATGATTGGAGGGTAGAACACGTGCCGGCTGTGTATGTGGAGGGGGGGGGGGGCGAGAGAGGCCTAGGTTGGTTGGTGGTGAGTGGAGGTTCTGTGGTATGTGGTGATAGTGGTCATCGTCATCATCACCATTATTGGTAGCCATTGTCAGTGTGCAGCAAGACTATACTCAGTTTTTTTAACGAGGCAAAAAATTCTGATCCTCTGCTGTTTACTGACTGATATTTGATGCCAGGAGAAGAGAATAGTACGGCTCTTCTTAATTTCAGTTGTATTTTATCATAGTTAACCATATTATCAGGTAAACATAGGCATTATTTTAAGTATGAGACCTTAAAATAGAATGGAATTTTTGATTTGTTAAAAAAGAATAGGCTACTTGCAGGGAGAGTTTTTTTCAGTCAGTTTTCTCATAGCGCTGCCCACGGGTCGTTTATCGCACTTGGTGTTCGCCTAATTCCCGCTGCCACATACACAACATAGTGGCTGAAAGGTCTCGCAATAAATGTGCTTCCGGGTATGGCAAAAGAAGAAAAATGAAGGGCATAACCAGTTGCATTTATTAATACATTTAATAGCATTATGGTATATATTATTGGCCCACCCCCATTTCTTTATTCTCGTAACCCCTTCACCCCCAGATCTTTCCATTGCTATATAAAACTGTATTGTTAGCCATAAAATTACGAAAAGTTACTTAATATACCAAATTAGCTAGTGGACAAGGATACTAAATAGGTCATATCTATAAAATATTGCTTATATTCATTGAAATCGTCTAATGGTAGTCAAATAACAATGGAAATTACGTTCTAGGCCTCAAGGGGTTAATGTCTTCTTTACAGGGACTGACAACTAAGGGGACTTTTTGGTACCTTTTCTTTTTGTGTCCTTGGCCATTCCTTTGTGATGTAAAAAAAAATACATGTTGATAAAAACTAGATAAAAAGTACAGATTATAAATTTTTACAAAAAATAAATGGTAGTCATGAAAAAAAAGAAATGGTAGCCATGAGAAAAAAAATGTAAAAAAAAAAAATATGGAGACAAATTTTGTGATGTGATCCATTCATCATGGTTTACCTACCGTCTGGTGGAGCTTAGGCCGTTCGTCACCCAGCCTCCATTCTGCCACCATAACTGCCCATCTGTTGTCAATTGTGGGAATAATGTGACATACCTAAATTCCTTTCCTTCTTTACGGCTTTTGCACCCTATCAACCCTGAGTGGGGTTGGGGAGGCCTCGTCGACGCTTTTTAATTTTTTAATTTTTTATTTTTTATTTTATTTTTTTTTAAATTTGGAGCCTATAGCGCATGTAGGCTTGCTGTGGAATATAGTGACACTGTTTGTTTAGGATGACCATGGTGGTGGTGATGGAGTTTTATGGTAGTGGTTGATGATAACACTGAAGTGATAATATTATGGTAGTCTGTGCTAAGGCGTGATGATTATTATTATTTTATTTATATTTTTTTGCGTTGGAGCCTTACGTTTTATGTATTGCAAGTATCAACAAAGCAAGTCAATAATGACCAGGTATCATAGTTGTAAGTGTGACCATAAAAGCTATAGAGGATTAGGTTACCAGGTATAGAAATCGGTACAGAATTCCTCTATCGGGGAGGAAATCGAGGAGCAGCAGGTGGTGTTAGCAGTGACAAGGTGGTGGTGTTGGGTGCCAGATGGCTTACTGGGCCGCCCCCCTCCCCTCTATACCCCCCTCCCACCCCCTCCCTCTCCTCTATGCCCCCTACCGCCCCTTCCCTCTTCTATGTACCCCCCTACTGCCCCCCTCCCTCTTCTCTGTGCCCCTTACCGCCCCCTTCCCTCTTCTGTGCCCCCCTAAAGTCCCCCCTCTTATCTGTGCCCCCCTACTGCCCCCCCTCTTCTCTATGCCCCTTACCGACTCTCCCTCTTCTCTGTGCTCCTCTACTGCCCCCCCCCCTCTTCTCAATGCCCCTCTACCCCCCTCCTCTGTACCCCCTTCCCCCTACCCCCACCCCACGTTACCCCCGTCAAGCCACTACCACACCACACATTCTTGCACCTCCTAACGTTCCCCACTGACCCTCCATCCCTCTGATCTCATTCTCCATCTTTACCTCTCCACCGCTTGCCGCGTTTTTCACTCCAACACTTTCTGCCGCCCAGTTACGCTTCGTTTAGTATCTTGTCGCATGAAAGTCGACAGGATCACAAGTTAGGGGACGGTACTAGGTTAAAAGGAGTGGCTGGCTGTTTGTATAAAGTAATAGGGAACTTAAGAGAGGCTGTGTGTGTATGTTTATAGATAACTTTTCTTTTTAATTCACTGTAGTCCTTATGTAAATTTTTTTTTCATATGTTTTTCTCTTCCTCTGTAGTCTACTATTTTTATATATCATTTAGATACGAGTATGTATGATAGCTTTTTTTTTATCGGCGTTCAGGATGTACCCTTGCTTGCATTCTATAGCATATAACAAGCATAACCCCCCCCCCCGAGATGAGTAGTGAGTGGGCTGGTTTCCTTAAGGCTGATTCACACTGGCGTTTTTTCGGCATTTTTATCTGACGAG
>JACEEZ010020071.1:260000-267500 GCA_016584305.1 Chionoecetes opilio
CGGTGATTGCTGTAAAGTGGCGGCTGCATGGCTGCTATAGTGCTCCTAATGCTGTGTGTGTGTGTGTGCGTGCGTGTTCAAGTTCAAGTTCAAGTTCAAATATATTATTGCCATAAGAATACACAAATATTAAATCCATCATTAACCTTCCGTGGAAAAGTCTGCTGAGAAAACTCTCGTTAGCAGACCCAGTTATTAAGCAAGGTAATATGTGCACATTCCAGAGCGAAGACTATTATATCATCTCTATGTAGTATTCATACAAAACATCTGTAAATATCCTTACTCATACTAACGTATACTATGTATATAAACACACACACCGTGTGTTGTGTGTGTGTGTAGAAAGGGTAGGGCTGTGCTTATAGTGGTTGGTAATGATGGTGATGTCAGGTACTCACTCGTCTTGTTTAGGTAATAACTGGCTGTATGGTGACTATATAGATTGTGGCGGTAGTCTTGTAGTTATAGTGAGGTTGTGGATGTTAGTTGTGGTTCTGGTCACGGAATGGAAGTTTGCCGGTCTAGTGTTCAGCGGCAATTTGTATTCAGCAGTCATAGTGGTAATGGTGGTGGTAGTGGTGGTGGTGGTGGTGGAGGCTGCGGCAGGATGAATGCGATTATGGTCGGTATTTTAGCGGGTGTTTTAAGGGTGGTGGTGGTGGTATTTGTGGCTTTGAAGGGTTGATACGGGATTTTGGTGGTGAAGAACAAGGCGACGTAACAGTTTTAGGTGTTGGTTTTGGTGGTGACTGGTTGTAGTTGTGGTGATGATGGCATTGTGGTGATGACGGAGATGACAGGAGAGTAGAGTTGTGATGATGGTGGTGGTGATGACAATACCGGTACCTTGTTATTGGTAGTTGGTGGTGATTTTGGTAGTTGGTTGGTGGTGGCGACAATAGCGTGATTTTGATCTTGGCAGGTTATTGTTGTTGTTGTTGTTGTTAGTGGTGGTGGTGGTGGTGGTGGTAGGACCTAAGTATAGCCACTATCAGACTCCCTCGCTGTACGCCGCCCTTGTGTGCACTCCTCCATGGCTACTGTGTGTGTGTGTGTGTGTGTGTGTTGTAAACAAGTCACGTGTCCTAATGCAGCTCATAATTATATTTGTGGTTTAAAAAGTACTCAAAACTGCCGCTTATAATACTGCGAGCAACACACACACACACACACACACACACACACACACACACACACACACCACACACACACACACACACACACACACACACACACACACACACACACACGATTGATTGAACCCTGAGTTAAACAAAACCTCTCTACTTTATACATCAACATTTGTGCTCGTGTGGTGCATCCCGTGTATGTGACCTGCATGTCTACACGTGTTTTATCTCACGGCTGAATAATACAAGTGCCTGACATCCCTGGATTCATATAAATGGTCCAATTATATACAGATAGTTGTTGATGATGATGATGATGGTAATAATGATGGCGTGCTTGTTTGGCATTTGAGAACACATGAAAAATATACACTCACGCACGAATCCTCCCCGTCCAGCACGCACACATTTCTCCAGTCATGCAAATATGTACCCCCACCATCACCCCACACACACGCACGCACACATGCCAGCACACACGCCAGCACACACGCATGCAACGAAGCAATCTAGCACGCGAGCAATCAAACCACACACACACACACACACACACACACACACACACACACACACACACACACACACACACACACACACACACACACACACACACACACACACACACACACACACACACACACACGCACGCACGCGCACGCACGCACGCACGCACGCACGCACGCACGCACGCACGCACGCACGCACACACGTTCATGAGTGAATGTTAGAGGAGTGACTGCAAGGTTACGGGTATAAAAATGTGTAAAGGAATGATTCTCTTAGAACACGTGTTTCACAATATAAGGAGCAAGGTAGAAGTTTGAGGCTAGGTATATTTACAGGTAGGAAAGGGTAAGAAGAAACACAGACAAAGAGGTATTTCTGCTTTTCTGATTAGCAAGGAAGGTATATTGTTAGAATCTCTTGTAAAATAATGCATACTTGAATTTTATAAACAGAAGACGTGTGTATATATGTGTGTGTGTGTGTGTGTGTTGTGTGTGTGTGTGTGTGTGTGTGTGTTGTGTGGTGTGTGGAGTAAATAAAGTATAGTCAAGCCGGCAAACTTGACAGAATTGAACACTGTCACGGCACTGAAAGCAAAAACAGATCACAAGAGACCATGTAGAAACCATTGCAGTATACATATGTAAGTTGATGTTTAGACACGCACCCTGGCAACGAGTCCTGTGTCATAATGCAAACAAAAAAATTAATATCCAAACCAGCAGCACCCAAGCATGGTAAACGTAAAGCAGCATTTGTCAGGCTGTTAATTAGGGACGACAAGTGTACCTGAGTCCCACTGAGGGCAGGTGACAGGTGAAACGATGGTGTAAGATGCTGAACGAAAAGAAGAGAGAGTGGTAGAGGAGGTAGAGAGGAAGGAGGGACTTGAAATCTGTGTTACATCTCGTATTGGTTTTTTTCGTGCCCCTTTGTGTCATGTTTGAAATGCTTTTAGATTCACGAAGGAGAGATGAATAGTATAAGTGTGTGTCGAGGAAAAGATAAATATTTCATGTGAGGCGTATTAAAACGGATCCTTCTGGTTTGATTTCTGAGAGAGAGAGAGAGAGAGAGAGAGAGAGAGAGAGAGAGAGAGAGAGAGAGAGAGAGAGAGAGAGAGAGAGAGAGAGAGAGAGAGAGAGAGAGAGAGAACCCTGCTTTATTTGTAATGTCTCACTTATCTCGTAAACTTTTTATGACGATCCGTTAAGTATCTCTCATCTTTCATCCCGCTTGGTTATGCAGCTTCCTTGTTCCCTCCGTCACTCTCTTCCCTTCGCTGTTCATCCACCTGAGAGAGAGAGAGAGAGAGAGAGAGAGAGAGAGAGAGAGAGAGAGAGAGAGAGAGAGAGAGAGAGAGAGAGAGAGAGAGAGAGAGAGAGAGAGGAGAGAGAGAGAGAGAAGAATCTTACCAAGCAATTCCACGAGTATCATATTCATTATAATTGTTTGCCTCAAGAGCAGGTGAAGTGTCATAATAAGACTGTTTTTATTGTCGTGATGTTGAAGGTGCAGTGAGTGGTGTGGTGGTGGTGGTGGTGGGGGTGGTAATAATAATAATGATAATAGTAATAGTATCCATTATTATCAATGTTTTTTTATATATCTTTCTATATATCATTATCAAGATATTACACATGTTGTGATAGGTTATTACATGTATCCATTAAATGTTATCATACTCTCATTAACATATTTGGGTCACTAATATTAACATACCTTTTGTTCTTCCACAGGATTAGTGTAGCAACCACCGTGTTCTCCTGTCCCTTAGCTGTGTCGACCAGGTACGTGTCCCATTTTTTATTACCTTTTTTATTTTTTACGTTGGAGCCTATAGCTCCTTATAGTACTAGTAGGCTACTTATTATTTTCCTTCCTTAGTTCTTTCCTTAACCCCTTGAGACCCAGAACGTAATTTCCATTGTAATTTGGGTACCATTAGACGATTTTTAGTGACTATAAGCAATGTTTTGAGGCCCAGAACGTAATTTCCATTGTAATTTGGGTACTATTAGACGATTTTTAGTGACTATAAGCAATGTTTTGAGGCCCAGAACGTAATTTCCATTGTAGTTTGGGTACCATTAGACGATTTTTAGTGACTAAGCAATATTTTATAGATATGACCTGTTTAATATCCTTGTCCACTAACTAATTTGGTATATTCAGTTACTTTTCGTAATTTTATGGCTCGACAACATAAGATTTTTTATAGCAAAGGAAATATATGGGCGTGAAGGGGTTAAGGGCTCAGACTGTTGGCCCTTCACATGGTCTGTTTCGTGTATCCCTCCCTACGTGTTGTGTCCTTGTCTCATACTCGATGGCCCCGCGTGCTCGCCTGCCTCTCCTGGTGACGATGTGATAGAGTGATGGCGTTGTTAGGAAAAGAAGTAATAATAATAGTAATAATAATTTTATTCTCACCCGAAGGCATACAGGAAAAAACAATGAAAAAACAGGATATTTAGTATTGAAGTGATCGGGGCGCCCTTATCTGTGGCCCGAGTTTAGTAACTGTTATGAAATATAGTTTACGTAATTATGGGCTGTAGAAATAACGGTATGGGGGAATATTTTTTTTCTTTTTTCTCCTCTTCTCTCTCTCTCAGAATTGCCTCTCACTTCCTCTCTTCACATTCTCTCTCTCGTGCATCCCTCCCTCTCTCTGTTCTCATCTCTCATCTCGCTCTCTCTCGTCTCCCCTCCTCTCCTCTCTCTCTCTCTCATCTTCTCTCTACTACTCATTCGTCATCATCCTTCTTCTCCTCGATACTCGATAACACTCATACTCTCTCTTTCCTCTTCTGTCGCTCTCTCCTCATCTCTCTCATCTCCGTCTATCCTATCAATCTCTCTCTACTCGTAATCTCTCTCTGCAATCCTCGTCTGCCGTATCTCTCCTCTCTCTCCTCTCTCTCTCTCGTCTCTCCTCTCTCTCTCTCCACTTCTTCTCTCTCTCGTCTCTCTCTCTCCTCTCTCTCTCTCTCGTCGTCATCTCTCTCAACTCTCTCTCTTCTCCTCTCTCTCTCTCTTCTCCTCTCTCTCTCTCTCTCTCTCTCTGATGGATGGATGAATAGATTGGTATGTTGTGAATGATTTTGTGATGATGGTGACATGTTTTCGAATGTGTTTTATTATTAAAATTACTGTTATAAATATGTCGTTGTTATTATTATTTTAATAATGATAATTATAATTGATTATTATTCATATTATTATCATCATTATTGTTAATTTGTTATTATTACCTCCGCCAACGAAGTTGGAGGGGTTATGTTTTCACCCCGATCTGTCTGTCTGTCTGTCTGTCTGTCTGTCTGTTTGTTTTTTGTTAGTGTACGGATTTCTCGAAAAGTTACCAATAGATTTGGACCAAACTCAGTATACCAAGTCTATTTGGTATAAGGAAGAACTGATTTAATTTTGGATGAAATCTATTGACAACTGTTGCCATGGCAACCAATTGATGAAATATTCGGCGGAGGTATGCGCTCTACTGAGTGCCACCCCCCTAGTTATTATTGTTATTGATGGTGGTCGATGTAGCAGCAGCAGTATAAGTAGTAGTAGTAGTAGTACATAGTAGTAGTATAAGCTATAGTAGTAGTAGTAGAAATATTGTGGTAGATGCTGGTAAAAGTAACGTAGTAGTAGTAGTAGTAGTTGTTGTTGAAGTAGTAATAATTGTAGTAGTGGTCGTGTCGAGAATAATGGCAGTGGTAGTGACGGTGGTGGTGGTGGTGGTAGCGGGTGCTGACTCCTGCCAGGAATGTTGCCAGAAATAGTTGTTGTATGAATGAAACTTCGGCGGCCAAGGTGGATCTTTGGTGCCCGCTATGTTTAGGGCGGTGGCGGTGGCGGTGGTGGTGACGGTAGTGGTGGATAGCGTGGCTATCCACCACTACATAGAGAGATATCCTCTAGGCTATATTCTTATAATGGTAACAGTCCCTAGAGAGAAGAAGCAATTTTGTTACTAAAGAGGGTTGTTGTGGCAGTGGTAAAGGCGCAGGTAGTGACTTAAGTAGTAATTTTGACCTTTGTGATGTAGTTCTTGTAGTATATTAGATGCCAAAATATAAGTTGTAGGCAGTTATAGTAGGATTGAGGATTGGATAATGGAATAAAGAAGAGGAAATAGAGTAGTAATGTGAGTGGCTTTTAATTAATTCCTGTGCAGAGTTAGGAAATTGGTATAGAAAATGTGTTTGTAGATGCCAGCATTAGTCATAGGTAGTAAAAGCAGGTGAGAAATTTGGATAAAGGATTGAAGACGAAAAAATAGGGTAATTATGGTAGTGAATGGCAGTGCTTTCATATCCATGGTTAGGAAGGGGAGTAAAATTAGTGGGTTTGCGAGGATAATACATAATGAGGTTCAGAATGAGGGAGGGTGGGTGAGGGTGCTGGTATATCATTATTTTTAGCAATGTTTGTGATTTAGAACGGATGAATTATGACAGGCGAATAATTACTGGGGTTTGTTATTGATTGCTGCCGTGTTGGTGGTGATGATGGTTATATTATGATGATGATTGAAATAGGTGTTGTTCCGGTTGGTGGTAGTTGTGGTGGTGATGTGGTGGTGGTTATGGTACATTACAAGTCATTTACGATTTCTTTAAAATATAAAGGGAACTAATTTTGTCCTAGCTGTCGTGTTGGTGGTGGTGATGATGGTGGTTATATAATTATGTTGATTGAAATAGGTGTTGTTCTGATTGGTGGTGGTAGTTGTGGTGGTGATGTTAGGGGTAGTTGGTCTGGTTCATCACAAGTACAGTAATAATTTATGATTTCTTTACAATATAAGGGGAACTAATTTTGTGCAGATATCAAACCTTTTTCTTCCTTCTCTTTCTTCCTCCTCCCTCACATCCACTCTTTTCTTTTCTCTGTTCTTTCTTCTCTCGTCTTTCTTCTACACCCTCTTATTATCTCGATTAAGTCTTGTAGAAATGCATATCTGACTTGTCTTACTTTTTAATGAGAGAGAGAGAGAGAGAGAGAGAGAGAGAGAGAGAGAGAGAGAGAGAGAGAGAGAGAGAGGAGAGAGAGAGAGAGAGAGAGAGAGAGAGAGAGAGAGAGAGAGAGAATATTACACAAAAAAACTAAACTGACAGTATGATATATGAGAGAAAAATCTACGTATAGTTAAGTCTATAATAATTACACGGTTAACGAAATCTCTAAAACTACCTTGATGTATATATTGAAACCTAAGTGGATAGACAAACGCAAGGGAGTGAGGGTTGAGCTTATTTTAGAGTGAGGCTACACGTGTACGACCCGCCGAGAGAGAGAGAGAGAGAAGAGAGAGGGAGAGAGAGAGAAGAGAGAGAGAGAGAGGAGAGAGAGAGAGAGAGAGAAGAGAGTCTGTTCCATGGTTTCGCTTAACAACATTACTGAGAAAAGAGATACTGGGTAAAATCTAATTGTATCTCACTGTGCTTGGGTCAGCTTCAGGGTAGATTTATTCTTTCCATGTTGCTGTTTTCGTCTGCGATTTCATGTTTCTTTTTATGTGTGTGTGTTGTGTGTGTGTGTGTGTGTGTGGGGGGGGGGGTGGGGAGGAGGGGAGAGAGGGAGGAGAGGGAGAGAGAGAGAGAGAGAGAGAGAGAGAGAGAGAAGAGAGGAAAGAGGAGAGAAGAGACAGAGAAGAGAAGAGAGAGAGAGAGAATATCTTGGCACTAGAAACACCTCCTTGGCACTTATACCATACATCTCGCTTTTCTCCCCCATTCTCTCTCTCTCTCCTCTCTCTCTCTCTCTCTCTCTCTCTCATCTCTCTCGTCTCTCTCTCTCTCTCTCTCTCTCTCTCTTACTCCCTCTCTCGCTTTGTCTTCTTTTT
>JACEEZ010020071.1:277500-280000 GCA_016584305.1 Chionoecetes opilio
TGAGCACCACCTACAGGTCTTCCTGAAGGCGACGCAGCAGATGGTGATGTATCTATATGATTGACGGTGCATGACAGGGGTGGGCGATAATGGATTGTCCCGGGGCAACTATGCAAGCTAGGGGCCTCGGGGGGGAACAGGGAGGGTCGCCCCCCCGGGTTAAAGCCCGGGGGGTTTTAAGCCGGGGAGGTAAACTCCCCCATCTCCGAAAACTCGGGCCTGCCCGTGTACCTTCCGGGACAAAGGGAAAGGCCAAACCCGGGAAACCCTTTGGTAGGGGGGCCGGGGGTTTAAATTGCCATGCCAAGACCGCGAACCCATTTGGGTAAACCAAACGGGGGGGGGGACTACAACAGGAGTACGTATAGAACACCCCTTTTAGCCCGGCACCATTTTCCCTTCCCTTTCCCCCCCCCGGGGGAGCGGGGCGGCAGGGACGGAGAACAATAAAAATAAAAAACAATAAAAATATAAAATAAAAAAATTAAAAAAATAATAATAATAATAATTTAAAAATAATAATAATAAAAATAATAATAATAAAACAATAAAAAAATACATCGAGCCCGAAGGATGATGAAAAAATAAATAATAAAAAAGTTTTTAAACAGTTCGATTGTCTTAAATATTTAGTGCAAAGTGTACACACTCCTCTCTCTCCTCTCTCTCTCTCCTTCTTTCTCTCTACCTAAAGTTTTTTTAAAAAATTTTTTCCTTTTTTTTCTAAACACACACACACACACACACCCAACACCACAAAACCCCAAAACACAACACACACAAACAAAACACACCACACCCACAATTCTTTTTTCCCGGCCCGTAAAAAAAACAGATGAATACACCCAACAACACACTTTTCCCGCCCCCCCCCCTCACCCGGTGCCTGACGCCCCCCAGCAGGTGGGCGCCCCTCCGTACCTCGGGCGCGATCCCCCCTCGGCCTTGCCCCACAGGAAAAGAGGTTGGGTCCCCGGGCGTACAGCGGGACCAACAGCCCCAGAAAAAAAACTAATTTCTCAAACGACAAAAAAAAAAAAAAAAAAAAAAAATTTTTATTTAATGTTAATTAATATTTTGTGTAAAAGTATGAAAAAAAGTTTGAAAAATGTTTTTTTTTTTTTTTTTTTTTTTTTTTTTTTACATAATTACTTGGGCAAAAACAAAAAAAAAAAAAAAAAAAAAAAAAAAAAAAAAAAAAAAAAAAAAAAAGTTCATTTTATTGTTCAAATAGAACTGTGTGATAGGTATGGAAAAAAGTTTGAAATAAATTTTTTTTTTTTTTTTTTTTTTTAAAAATTACTGACAAAAAAAAAAAAAAAAAAAAAAAAAAAAAAAAATTATAGTTCATTTTAGATTTATTATAGAATCTGTTGATGGTATGGGAAAAAAATTTGAACAGATTTTTTTTTTTTTTAAACACTAATTTTCAACAATTAAAAAAAAAAAAAAAAAAAAAATTTCTTATTGTAATGTTAAATTTAAAAGAGTCTGTGTGAAAGGGATGGAAAAAAAGTTTGAAAAGAATTTTTTTTTTTTTTTTACATAAATTACTCACAAAAAAAAAAAAAAAAGTAGTTTATTGTATATGTTTTATTAATAGAGTTCTGTGTGATAGGTAGGAAAAAAAATTTTAACAGATTTTTTTTTTTTTTAAACACTAATTATCTACCAAAAAAAAAAAAAAAAATTTTTATGTTTAAATTTAAAAGACCTCAAAGGTATGGAAAAAAAAAGTTTTTATAGATTTTTTTTTTTTTTTAAAAAGACTCGGGGCAAAAAAAAAAAAAAAAAAAAAAAAAAAAAAAATATTGTAATGTTAATTAAAAGAATTCTGTGTGAAAAAAATGGAAAAAATTTTTTGAAATGATTTTTTTTTTTTTGCGGGGGGTTGCAATTTTTTTTTGATTTTTTCTTGGGGGGCCCAATTTTTTTTTTGGGGGGGGCCAATTTTTTTTTTTTGGGGGGGGGGTCAAATTTTTTGGGGGGAATTTTTTTTTTGACCAAAATGCTGGAAAAGCCCGACAAAAAAAGGTTTAAAAATATTTTTCAAAAAAGTTTTATTTTTATTCATGCTTTTTTTTGTGTATTTTTTGGTATTTTTGTGTATTTTTTGTGTATTTTTTTTGTGTATTTTTTTTTGGTATTTTTTTTGGTATTTTTTTTGTGTATTTTTTTTGTGTATTTTTTGTGGGGATTTTTTGTGTTATTTTTGTGTGATTTTTTTGTGGTATTTTTTGGGGGGTATTTTTTGTGTTATTTTTTGTGTGTATTTTTTGTGGGATTTTTTGGTTTTTTTTTTGGTGTATTTTTTTTGGGTTTTTTTTTTGTGTGTGATTTTTTGTGTATTTTTGTGTGTTTTTTTGTGTATTTTTTGTGGGTTTTTTTTGTGTTTTTTTGTGTGGTATTTTTTTTGTATTTTTTTAGTGTGTATTTTTTGTGGGATTTTTTGTGTGTGTATTTTTTGTGTGTTTTTTTGATGGTATTTTTTTTTTGTTTT
>JACEEZ010020071.1:287500-308668 GCA_016584305.1 Chionoecetes opilio
CTGGCCTCCCCAAGGGACCCCCTTGGGGAGTGTGGTTTCCCTGCCGGCGATAGCTGGCGGGAAGTGCTGCCCCTGGTGCTGGGCAGCAAAGAACGGCTGGCCTGCCTGGAGAGGCAGGTCCAGCGGGCAGAACAAGAGCACAACATGTTTGTGCTGTGGTTTGTGGTGGTCGTGTGTGTTGTGGTGGTGCTTGTGTCTGTGGCTCTGGTTGCAGGGTTCACCTGGGCCCGGCACACTCTTCCATGGCCCAGCCGCCGGCAACATGTGAGTAACGCATTAATACTGAAGGAACCAGACGGTCGCTTGTGTCTCAGCGAGGCACAACACTGTGTGGTAGCGTCCATTTTCCCACTGCAGCGACGCGTCTTCGTTGTGGTGTTTCAGGATGTTACCTGTGACAGCCTGATGACGCAGCAAGACTCATACGTCCGCTTCGACGGCCACGGGACACGTAAGGCATTGGCCTTGCCCGCACCAGGCGAGCCAGTGCTGGCTGAGTCCTCACAGAAGATTTAAAAGAACACTGACGGACAGGAAGACTAGGAGGCCAATCAACAGGTGCGTCGAAGCCTCATCGTCATCGTGCCTCAAAAATACGGAACCTCGTGCCTCGAAATTAAGGAACCAGACGGTCGTTTGTGTCTCAGTGAGGCACAGCACTGTGTGGTAGCGCTATTTTTCTCACTGCAGCGACGCGTCTTCGTTGTGGTGTTCCAGGATGTTACTTGTGATGGCCTGATGACGCAGCAAGATTCATACGTCCGCTTCGACGGCCACGATACACGCAAGGCGTTGGCCTTGCCCGCACCAGAGGAGGCAGTGCTGGCTGAGTCTCACAGAAGATTCAACAGAACATTGACGCACAGAGGACGAGGAAGCTAATCAACAGGTGCGGCGAAGCCTCATCGTGCCTCGAAAATACGGAACATCGTGCCTCGAAATTAAGGAACCAGACGGTCGCTAGTGTCTCAGTGAGGCACAACACTGTGTGGTAGCGTCCCTTTTCTCACTGCAGCGACGCGTCTTCGTTGTGGTGTTCCAGGATATTATCTGTAACGGCCTGATGACGCAGCCAGACTCATACGTCCGCTTCGACGGCCACGGGACACGCAAGGCATTGGCCTTACCCGCACCAGACGAGCCAGTGCCGACAGAGTCCTCACAGAAGATTCAACAGAACACTGACGGACAGGAGGACGAGGAGGCCAATCAAGAAGTGCGGCGAAGCCTTATCGTGCCTCGCAAATACGTGGAGCGACTGGCGGGGCCTGAGGAGTGGCTCCACTACCTGGCAGGCCGCCACTCCGTCCAGGTCACGCAGGACCCTGAACGCCGCAGGCTGCATATCAAGGGCTGCAAGACCAGCGCGCAGGAGTGTCATGCCGCCGTGAAGAAACTGTTTGCTGCGTGGCGGATACATGAGGCCGTCGTGGAGTGATTGCCTCCACAAAACATTTCAAGTATGCCTTATGATCATCATTATCCTATTAGCTTATATCCATATTATCATATTATAATTATCATTATTGTTATTATAATTTTTATAGTTATTAGTATATTAATATAAATGATGCATTAATATCCAGGCTATTTCATGAATTAGAGAGAGAGAGAGAGAGAGAGAGAGAGAGAGAGAGAGAGAGAGAGAGAGAGAGAGAGAGAGAGAGAGAGAGAGAGAGAGAGAGAGAGTATTCCCATGCCACAAGTTCCCCAAAGAGATTCTCAAACTTCATATCAATTAATTGATCAAAGTGAGTCATAGTGATTATAGTAAGATTACCATCATTATAATTTATTATTAGCATTATCACTAGTATTATCGTCGCCTCCGTGGTGTAGTGGCTACCGCGCCTAGCTACGAATCTGCGGGCCCTGGTTCGAATCCGGGGCAGGGCAAGTTGGTGGCTAGCCAAACCAGCTGTTCTTCCTGCCTTTCGGGTTCGATAAATGAGTACCTGGGGTAACCTGGGGAAGGTAACTGTGGTAACCCGGATGTCACACTAGCCCTGTGTCCTGAGGTAACGGGTTCTCACCCACCACAGGCTCAAAGACTAATGCGACGGAGATGAGTACCGAGGCCACGCGCAGCATAGCGTATGCCTCCATCTTTCCCTTATTATCGATATCATTATTAAAAAAATTAGAGAGAGAGAGAGAGAGAGAGAGAGAGAGAGAGAGAGAGAGAGAGAGAGAGAGAGAGAGAGAGAGAGAGAGAGAGAGAGAGAGAGAGAGAGAGAGAGAGAGAGAGAGAGAGAGACGTGATATAAAGAAGAAACAAGGGATAGACAAGAGAGATAAGAGAAAATGAGAAAGAGTGAGAATGAGTACATGAAGCACAAGATAAAAATTAAGGAAAAAAAGTATAGGAAGAAAAGGAGTATTGAAAAAAGTAGACCACGATAAAGATTCGATTAATATTGATGTATGTCTAAGAACAGGGAAATAGGGAAGATTAAGCGATAAGAGAGAGAGAGCGATCTAGTTATCTACCTATCTATCTATACACATATAGTTTTTTCTGTCTTAGTGAGTGGCGGAGTTTCAGTATCTGTTTCTCAGTAGCTATAATAACGAATCTTAACAATGCTTTTTTTTTTTATCCTTTTACGAGATTGAAGTTTTACTTCTATCCCTTCCCTTTTCTTTTCCTTTCCCATTTCCTCACCCTCTTTCTTAAAATGTGGATTATTATATTATAAGTTGCATGTGGATTTAGATGCATTTTATAGGAGGTTCAATAGGAGTTGTAAAAAGTGGATGAAAAGATAATTGGAAAAGAAAAATGGAGAGAAAAGTGCAAAAGAGAAAACTGGATTGAAATATGTCCATGGAGACAATATGGAAATATGTCCAGAGAGAGAGAGAGAGAGAGATAATTTTTTTTTATTGAATCATCTTATTTATATACAAGACTCAAATTCGAAGCAAAACAAAGCCACAAAAATGATGACCGATACAAGCGCTAAAAGACGAAACATTAAGATAAAACATAAGACAATAATTGACACGAGAATGCGAACAAATAATACAAGAGAAATAAGTGTAAATAAATATAAATATGTAAAAATAACTATCCATTTCGCAACCGTCATTTTTACTTGAATTGCAGAGGGGAAAAAATAATATATAGCCATCATCATTTCATTTCCCTCATTACCGAGTATTAATTACAGGTCTAAAATAAATTACTACAAATTAGATGTATTTTTTGTGTGAAGAGAGAGAGAGAGAGAGAGAGAGAGAGAGAGAGAGAGAGAGAGAGAGAGAGAGAGAGAGAGAGAGAGAGAGAGAGAGAGAGAGAGAGAGAGAGAGAGAGAGAGAGAGAGAGAGAGAGAGAGAGATTTATAATGATTTACGGAAGGAAGAGAAGATACACCTCAGAAAATAGGTATCGGATGGAGGCGACAGGTGGATGAATGTACAGGGGGAATGGTTGGAGATGGAGCGGATATTCTGACTGAAGATCGAGAGAGAGAGAGAAAAAAAAAACAAGCAAGGAAGCAAAAACAAAACTAACCAGAAATTTTAGCTAGAGAGAGAGAGAGAGAGAGAGAGAGAGAGAGAGAGAGAGAGAAGAGAGAGAGAGAGAGAGAGAGAGAGAGAGAGAGAGTAAGAAACAAATATGGTAGCAAAACCAAACTAACAGAAGTAACATGTTTTTAGCTCAGTTTCCTCTGCTTTTTCATCCTGTTTCTCCTCTTCCTATTCTCCCGTCAGTAATAGAACAAATGAATAGAACGTCACAAGACACTCCTGCAGAAGGTGACACAGAAGTATCATCTCGAGGCAGTCAGGGCTCCACTAAGGCTTTGATAAAAGGCATTACTTATGAGTGTTTGTAGACCTCGTGAACACAAGACCCAGCCGTTGTGAGAGTTTGAGGCGACATAGACTGTGAACTGTTCGAGTTTGTGTGCGATTCTCTCTCTCTCTCTCTCTCTCTCTCTCTCTCTCTCTCTCTCTCTCTCTCTCTCTCTCCTCTCTCCTCTCTCTCCGTCTCTGTCAAAAAAGGGGAAAGGGGGAAAAGGGGGAAAAGGGGGGGAGGGGAAAAGAGAGAGAGGAGAGAAAAAAAAAAAAAAAAATACTATTTAAAAGAAAAAAAAAAAAAAAAAGAGGAAAAGGAAAAGGGAAAAATGTAAAAAAGGGGGGAAAAAAAGGGCAACCCCCCAGAAAATTTTGGGGGAAAAAAAAAAAACCCCCCCCCCGGGGGAAAAAAAAAAAAACCAAAAAACCCCCAAAAAAAAAAAAAAAAAAAAGGAAAAAGGGGAAAAAGGAAAAGGGGGAAAAAGGGAAAAAAAAGGGGAGAGGGGAGGAAAAAGAGGAAAGGGGAGGGGGGAAAAACCCCTTCAAAACCCTCCCTTTTTTTTTTCTCATTTCCTCTCTTTTTCCCTTTTCTCCCCCTCTTTCCTTTCCCCCCTCTTCCCCTTCTCCCCTTTCCCCCCTTTTCCCCCCCCATCCTCCCTCTTTGAAAAAGGCTTTTAAGGGTTTTGAAAAAAAAGAAAGGGTAGAGGAGGCGACGTGTGAAAGGGGGGGGATTTTTTTTTCCCCCCTTTTCCCCCCCCCCTCCCTCTTCTCTTTCCCCCCCCCCTTTTTTTTCCCCCCCCCCCTCTTTTCCCCCCCCCCCCTTCCCTTTTCCCCTTTTTTTTCCCCCCCCCTTTTTCCCGTCCCCTTCCTTTTTCCTTTCCCCATCTTTTCCCCCCCTTTAGAAAGGAATACAAATTTTAAGACAAGACCAAAGAGAGGAGAAGAAAGAAAGAGAGACTATAATACTATCCCACCCCTCGGTTCTTCTCTCTCGCCTCTCTCCTCGCCCTCCCTTTTTCCTCTCCTTCCCTTCTCTCTCTTCTCGCTCCTCTCCTCTCTTCCTCTCGCTCTCTCTCTCTCTCCTCTCTCCTCTTCCTCCCCTCTCTCTCATCTCGTCTCCTCAGCTCTCTGCATCGTCTCTCCTCCCTCGCTACTGCTCACGTCTCTCTCAGAAGCTCACCGCTCATCACTCTCTCCGCTACACTCTTCCTCTCTCCATCCAACCTCTCCAACTCCTCTCTCGTCTACCTCAATCTCTCTCGTCTGTTCCTTTCGATCCTCTCTCTCAGGCTCGATGTCCTCCCCTCCTCCTCTCTCTCCTCTCTCACCTCCCTCCTCCCTCCTGCTATCCACTCCTCGTCTCTCCTCCCTCTCCTCCTCATCTCCCTCTCCTCCTCCTCGCTCCCCTCCATCTCCCTCCCTCTCTTCTCCTCTTCCGTCATCCTCTCCCCTACTCCTCCTCTCGTCCTCCTCCTCCTTCTCTCCCTCTCTCGTCTCACGATCCTCGATAGAGAGTCCAATTGCGCGCATAACGAACTCCTCCAGTCGGGTAGCTTCATACTTCCTCAGCTCAGACAGTCAATCTCTCTTCCTCTCTCCTCTCCTACCCATTGTCACTCTCTCATGATCTGCTCCATCCATCCAACCTCTCCCTCCTCTCAAGCCTGGAGCGTCTGTCACTCTGCCCAGTCCTGCTCCGCTTTCTTCATCTCTCTCTGCTCGTCTCTCACCATCAGCCCTCGTCTCCTCCCTCAAGGTCATCAGTCACGTCATCGTCTCAGAATCTCTCCTCCTCCCTCCCTCTCTCACCTCTCACGTCCTCTCCTCCTCTGCCTCCCTCATCTCTCTGCTCTCCATCTCTCTCCTCATCTCCTCTCCGCCTCGTCTCTCCTCCTCTCCTCCTCGCTCTCTCGTCCCCGCTCTCTACCCTCTCCTCTCCATCTCTCTCTGCTCTCCTCTCCTCCATCTCTCCTCTCTCTCTACCCATCCTCTCTCTCTCTCGTCCTCCTCATCCTCTCTCTCCCTCTCTCATCCTTCTCTCGATCCTCATCTCTCTCTCTCTCCTCTCTCATTCCTCCTCTCTTCCTCCATCGTCTCTGTCTCTCCTCTCCTCCCTCTCTCATCTCCCTCTCCTCCTCCTCTCTCCTCTCTCCGCTCTCTCTCTCTCCTCTCTCTCTCCCGTCTCTCCTCTCCCTCCTCTCTCTTCCCTCTCCCTCCCTCTCCTCTCCTCTCTCTCGTCCTCTCTCTTCCCTCCCCTCTTCTCTCTCTCCTCCCTCCTCCTCTCCCTCCTCTCCCATCTCTCCCCTCTCTCGCTCCCCTCTCCTCTCCTTTCCGTTCCTCCCTCCTCCTCCTCTCCCTCTTCGCATCTCTCTCTCTCCTCGCTCCTCGCTCTTCCTCCGCTCTCCTCTACTCTCTCCCTCCTCCTCTCTCCTTCTCCCTCCTGCTCTCTCTCTCTCTCCTCATTCCTCCTCTCCCATCTCTCCTCGCTCTCTCGTCTCCTCTCCTCNTGGTGGCTCACACCAAGTCGAAAAGAAACATTGTCCCAGAGAAGCTCCATCGGAGTACGGCTCCTCAAGAAAGGTCGCTATCGGCATCGGAGCTCAAATCTCGAAAGAAAAGGATTTTGAGGTACTTCTCGACAACCTCTTCGACGTGGCACACGGGAATGCGCTGACCATGATGACCAACCAGGAGGACAAAGAGTTCCTCCTCGCCCAACGGGAGCCAGGACGTCGAGGAAGGATGGGCGGCGTCGATTCCGTCCTTGCTGCTCACTCAGGTTAGGTTAGTAACTTTTAGGGGTTATAGTGAGGTTAGGTTAGTAACTTTTAGTGAGGTTAGGTTAGTAACTTTTAGTGAGGTTAGGTTAGTAACTTTTAGGGGTTATAGTGAGGTTAGGTTAGTAACTTTTAGGGGGTTATAGTGAGGTTAGGTTAGTAACTTTTAGGTGTTATAGTGATGTTAGATTAGTAACTTTTAGGTGTTATAGTGATGTTAGGTTAGTAACTTTTAGGGATTATAGTGAGGTTAGGTTAGTAACTTTTAGGGGTTATAGTGAGGCTAGGTTAGTAACTTTTAGGGGTTATAGTGAGGTTAGGTTAGTAAATTATAGTGAGGTTAGGTTAGTAACTTTTAGGGGTTATAGTGAGGTTAGGGTAGTCACTTTTAGGGGCTACAGTGAGGTTAGGTTAGTAACTTTTAGGGGTTATAGTGAGGTTAGGTTAGTAACTTATAGTGAGGTTAGGTTAGTAACTTTTAGGGGGTTATAGTGAGGTCAGGTTAGTAATTTTTAGGAGTTATAGTGAGGTTAGGTTAGTAACTTATGACATATCTTATGTTTAACATATAGTTATATATGTTAAACATAACGTACAATAAACATATACGCATAACAATAGTTTGCTCCGTGCGACTGCCCTCTATATATGTGGATCATACGGGCGGCCGCAGTGGGTGGCGACCATTTATCCTTGCTAAAATTTGTGCTTTTGCAAATGCTGTTTATATTTCCCAGAAACCTGTTAAAAAGTTTCTTCTGAAATTTTCATCACCAAATCCTAATGTCGCCGTTTCCATTGACAATAATGTATCTCCATCCGGGAAATCACTAACACTTGGTTAAGAAATAATAGTCAGTCTCAGAAACCAGAGAAGTGACGTAATTGTACGAAAACAAGTGCCCAGCCACACATTTGCCAGCCCACCCGCCAGCCGCTAAATGGTCCGTTCTGCCCAGACCTACCGGGAGGATTATTACGCTAACCTCCAAACGTTACAGGGAGTTTCGTACACAAGTTGTTTCGTACCCAGGTGTTGTTAATTGGTTTAGTAAAGAAACAATAGATTTGTACCGTACACTGATTTTGAGTTTTTCCGTACATACCTGGTGACGTTTCATAACTCTAGTTGTTAAGTTTGCCTCCTAATTCAAAAGCATAGCAGTCTTAGGAGAGCTTTTTGTCTCAATTTATACAGCATATAATAATAATCTGGTACTGACTTTAGTAACCTTTTTTGATGTACGACTCTACTGGTATACGAAACACCTGATGTACGAACTGACTGCACCTTCCTCCAAATGAAGGGACTGCCCCCCTCGAGCTCCCGGACAGATTATTAACCTTAACCTAACCTCCTAAAGGGTTGTGGTCCTTCGGATGGGGAGGGTGTGTATGTGTGCGCGCTATTAGACAACTGCATCATTTCTTTAATAAAACTTATGTAAAACAGTTTTAAAGGTTAGGCTGAAGTGAATTAATACTGCACAGTATACTGAGCAAAAAATAATAGAGAAAACGTAAGTGGTAACGGCAGTAGAGACCGCGTAGTTCTTGTCCATTATAACCTCCAATAATATAGGTAGTACATTTAATCCACTTTTAACAGTGTTTCTACATTCAGGGATTATATACCAGCAACAGCTTGAACAGTTTTTGCTTATGTCGGCTAGTTTACCAATGTCTCGGTTAGGTTAGTGAACAAGCGAGGGAGTCTGGGGGGGCGCAGCCCCAGAGTTAGGTCAGGATTACGTTACCAATGTCAAATTTAATTTTTTTATTTTGGGACAAACATAAAATGTGTTGTCCAATAATAAAATAGTTTTTATTTGCCTTTTCATTTTATCATAAGTGGAACTGTCGCCAAAAAGTTCAATGTCAGCGAAAGTTCTCGGTTAGTGTTTCTGCGAGAATTCCTATCGGCGACAGTTCCATAAAGGTGAGGCAGTGAAAGGCGCGCCGCCTGAGCTGGCTGACGATCAGTTTGGAGGAACCGGGCGATGCCAAACAAGATTTCTCGGTAATCTAACGTAATAAACTCAATAAAACATTACCTAGACCTAGGTTTATGTTTGGTTTATGCCTGGATCCTCCCAGCTGATCGTCACTCAGTCAATGTCAATAAGCCATTTTTCACTGATTTCCAGAAGTTGGTAATAACACCACTCCATGCTGTAACATATATTATGGTCATCCTAACGGTAGTAAACGAGATATGGCAACGTTAATAAAATTAATCTTTACCCAAATTGTTAATATGGTGTGAACAGTGATCCATTACATAAATTTTTGTTATATGGCAGGTATTAAGGTACTGGAATTTATCCTTCTTGTCTGTTGATTTTAATGTTACTTTCTACCTTTTTTTTCACAGCAAATCATTAGAATCGTGGAAGCATTAGAGGATACTGGACCGGCCAGGACCAGCCCCATTTCTGCAGCAGAACGCAATCTATTGGTTGGCATGACCCGGGAGGCCTTGTACGACGGTGACGCATATGCCACATATGACCAGGAAAAAGGACACGAGGATGTAAGCAAGATCAACGAGAGGAAGGCATATCTTGTAGAACTACAAATAGAAGATATGCTGATCAGAATTGAGGAATAAAAAATAAAGCGCGAAACAGCAAAAAGAAAACTGGAAATATTAAATAAACTGTAACATGTTGTACACAGCAGACGTGTTTCTTTATTCAGACGTATTTTTCGGGTGCAAATGATTTAAGGTGGACTTTTGGGATCAAGGCTATATAATGTAATGGATTGATAGAATGATGTACATCATACTAACACATAAGGGAAAGGTCGGGGCTACATTTGCAGGGTTGCAATTAACTTTATGGTGCAAATTATTTAAGGTGGACTTTTGGGATCAAGGCTATATAATGTAATGGATTGATAGAATGCTGTACATCATACTAACACATAAGGGAAAGGTCGGGGCTACATTTGCAAAAAATGTAATAGGAACTACCAAGTGTAGGTCTCGCGGCCTCTTGTAGCTTCCTTCTTTTCTTATTTTTTTATGTAAGGAAAAGAAAAAGGAAACTATATGCTAGCCCTTAATAATATTTTCACTTACACATTATTACTATGATGATTTATACAGAAAAAATACAATAATCATACATCTGGTGGTAGCTGACTGTATTACTAGACAGTGCTTCATAGCAATAAAAAGAAAATTAGTTTAATTTCATCTGAAAAGGTACCACCATGTCACAGGAAAATTTAACGATCAAATAGTAATGTGTTACTATGTATTGACTCATGCACCAACAATTGGAAAAGCAAAGAAGTTATCATACAACAAGTCATGTAATTAGCTATGAAGAAAATAATAAGTAAGTAAGTAATGTTGAAAAAGGGAAACTGCCAGACATCAGAGGTCATATGGCACTATGGCAAAGCATAATAAAGGGGAGGGGTTATAGAGAAACCTATGTAGCCTGGGAATGGGTGGGAGGAAAATATGAAACATCTCCATATATGACTCCTGTAATGATGCCCCGTACCTGCTTAAAAGTAATCCCTGATTACTTGTTGTCGTTTCAATCTCCCTTGAAGATTTCCACGTACCTGTACCGGCACCACATTATCATGGTCATGGTAATTGATGTTGAGGCCCCATCTTGAGGTAAAACCAGTCTAGTTTTAACAGCTATGTTGTGCAGTACCATACATGCAACAATCATACCTTTGGTAGTTTCTAGATCTGTTCTTACCTTCATCCCTAAATATCCAAATCTCCTTTTCAAAATACCAAATGCACGTTCAATGGTATTTCTTGTTTTGGAATGACTGGTGTTATATGCTGGCTCGTGTGCATTACTTGGATCTGACACTGAAGTTAACAGATATCTTCTCAAGGAGTATACACGATCGCCAAGTAGGTGATACCTAGGATTTTAATTAGTTTCTACCTCAGCGTAGAGCCTACTATTTCCAAAAATTCTACTGTCATGGACACTCTCAGGCCAACGGGCAATAACATTTTGGAACAGTAGATTTGGCCCACACACAGCTTGAACGTTAAGAGAAAAATAACCTTTCCTGCAACGAAACACCTCTGAATTTTCAACCGACGGTTTCAATACAGCAATGTGCGTACAGTCGATTGCTCCTATAACACCAGGCATCCCACTGATGTCATAAAATCTTTGAATAGTTTGGTTCAGGTTTGGGCCAGAAGGATGTATTATATAATGTCTCCTGCTGGAGACTTTTATTATGCTCTGGAGACTATCTTCAGACATTCGCTGACTGTCATTTGTGACACATCATGGCAGTCACCTAATGTCCTTTGGTGATCTCCCGTTGTCATGCATCGTATCGCAATCAGTGTTTGGAGGTATGGTGGAACAGGACATCCTGTTGGGAGAGAAAATACATACCGCTTTAGCAAACCACTCGTGTACATACACTAGTAATATGATCTCCACATCATGAAAGTAATGGGCTTTTTTTGGCTTACCAGTGAAGTAAGATGCACAGTAGTTTCAATATGCAGAGTGTATAAATTTCAATAACAGCATTGCAAAATTAAATTGTATTGATGGGAAAAAATTACCTCTCAAATCATTTGCGGCAGGAAGTTGATCTCTAATTTCCTCAGTGAGATCAGACATGGAAGCTTTTTTGAGGCGGAATCGATCAAAAAATTCAGCATCACTCATTGCTGTGAAGGGGTTCATCCGATCTGTAATGGTATTTGGTCAAATAAAATTAGTGTCCTTTAATATGATTTGACAATCATTCTTGAAATCAGCATTTTTTGTCAATTATATATATATATATATATATATATATATATATATATATATATATATATATATATATATATATATATATATATATATACACACATACGTACTACATACATACATACATATGCCAGGGTGACATCCCTAAACAGTAAGAATTCTGAGAAAAGGCAACTAAGAAATATAATAAATCAACTTGCAACACCATTTGTACCTGTAACAACTCTGCGACGTCCACGTCCACGTCCGACAATACCTTGGGCATCTATCTCATTCTCCAGATCAACCTGATCCCAATAGTCGGGATAGTCGGCCATGTTCTGAGATATCTGTAACCAATAATACAAATTAGAACACAGTAGTGCTACCTTCTAAATACTTTCATACCTAACCTAACCTAACCTATGTCAGATTAATTGAAGTATAAGCCCAACTTTGTAGCAAACCAGCAGCTTTTGTATTTCATAGATGTCCTTCAATGAGAGACGTGTGTTATTAATAAATAATACTGAGGTTATGTGAAGTTAGCTTAAGCGGGTATCGCACGGGGCGTTTCATCTGACTGTTTAGTTGAACCAAACTGGCATTTGGTTAGACCTCTTCGTCGAACACTGACAACACATATAGCGCACGGATGGGGCAACCAACTGCTTCACCCAACCCTAACCCAAAGATGAAGCGTTGACAGTGCAATTTGAGATGGGGATTTGTTGTTAATGTTTTAGCATACGTAGCTACTGGTGAAGAAAAGGTTATTGTTATTATCAGAGAACAGCGACAGATGAAGACGCGTTCATATTTGCTAAATGGGTTATAGTGGACGTGAACTGCGCAGTCGCTACCACCGTTACCATTTGACATATTTTTATTAACTTTTGCTAAGTATAATGTGCATTATTAATCCACTTCTGCGTGCGTTACCGAAGCGAAGTTAAGCGAATCAAATGGTGTGCGATTGATTGCCGGCTGCTGCGGCTGGTTGTCCCCACCAACTCCTGCAGAATATGGCAATCAATCGCACACCATTCGATTAGCTTATTTTACCTAAATAACTACAAAACTTAACCTAACCTAGCTATTATTATATTAAAAAATTATTATGTGAAAGGAAAAAATTGCGGTAACAATGGACGAGGACTGCGCGGTCTCTGCATGGGCTGCAAATGACTCCCGTCCCGCATTCGCCCGCTCGCAAGCCACTCTGTGGTCCACTCTGCCCCGCCCTGCTGGGAGGATTATTACCCAAACCTAACCGAACATAACCTTCTAACGGGAGGGGCTCCTTCCCCCTCGACCCTCTGACGAGAATATTAACATACCGAAACTTAACCTCAGCTCCTAAAGGATGTGCCGAACATGGAAGGGTGTGTCTGTAAGCACTATTAGACAACTTTATAATTTCTTCAATATGTATATAAGTTTTAAAGGTAACGCACGCAGAAGTGGATTAATAATGCACATTATACTTAGCAAAAGTTAATAAAAATATGTCAAATGGTAACGGTGGTAGTGACTGCACAGTTCACGTCCACTATAACCCATTTAGCCAAAATGAGTCTTCATCTGTCGCTGTTCTCTAATAATAAAAATAACCTTTTCTTCACCAGTAGCTACGTATGCTAAAACATTAACAACAAATCTCCATCTCAAATTGCACTGTCAATGCTTCATCTTTGGGTTAGGGTTGGGAGAAGCGGTTGGTTATTAGGCATAAGTAATATATGCCTAATTAAGCATATGCTTCATTAGGCATAGTAGCCAATTTTTTCCAGCATGTTTTGGTATACTCTACTTAAGCAATGAGGCCTCTAAACAACCTTTCACTTATGCACAAAGGTTAACTTCGTCAAGATAAAACTAAAAAGTAACGGTAAATATGCAATTTCAACCAATACTTCCTATTGACCAGTACTCTCCTGACATAACTTGGGGGGGGGGGCCAGCACCCCCCATTCACCCAGCAAGTTAACTAACCTAACCAGGGCATTGATTACGTAAACCTAACCTCAATCAATCAAATAATGAGATGAAAAAATACAGAGGAAATCTCTGCGCAAGCATATTTTTGCATACTCTCAACAATGAGGCTTGTACACCACTGTTTATTACGCACAAAGGTTCATTTCGTCATTAAACAGCTAAAAAGTAACATAAAGTCAGGGAAATGTACTTATCTTACCTCTTAATGGGATGAAAAGTACAGAGGAAATCTCAGCGCAAGCATATTTTGGCATACTCTACTCTCAATAATAAGGCTTGTACACCACTCTGTTTATTACGCACAAAGGTTCATTTCGTCATTAAACAGCTAAAAAGTAACATAAAGTCAGGGAAATGTGCTTATCTTACCTCTTAATGGGATGAAAAGTACAGAGGAAATCTCAGCGCAAGCATATTTTGGCATACTCTACTCTCAATAATAAGGCTTGTACACCACTCTGTTTATTACGCACAAAGGTTCATTTCGTCATTAAACAGCTAAAAAGTAACATAAAGTCAGGGAAATGTGCTCATCTTACCTCTTAATGGGATGAAAAGTACAGAGGAAATCTCATCGCAGCGAAGGGAATGGTGAAGACATGGTCTGTGCGATGTCTTCGTTTGTTTACCTTCACCGCGGTGCGACGATATCCTTCGCGGCTCAGAACAGTTTGACGCTACCAAATTACGTGACGAAGACATTCTTCACCGAAGAGAACATTTGACAATCTGGCCCTTAGCCTCTTCCCCTCCCACCTCTGCGCCTCTTGCGGGCCTCCAACACAACTCTTGCTTCCCGGTGATGACGGTAAACAAGGCGCTACACATCCCTGAGTGAGGGCTGCGTCGCCCGTCTTGCAAAATGTGTTGCTCCTGCGAAAAACTTGCATCTTGGCTCGTCTTCCACAGCAAACCGAGGCGGAGGAAGAGGAGAAGGAAAAGGAAGAGAGGAGAAAAACAACAACATAATAGTCCAGTTCCCAATGTACAAAAAAAGGCTTTCGTTGGAATTTTTCGGAGATTTGCAAAACTATAGATTTTTAGAAACTTTGGGACGTTTTACACCAGGAAATCAATGTTTACATTTTTTTCAATTACAATATGGCGGCCATCTGGGATATTCAAAATGGCGGCCATTTTTGTATGTATTTCACATTATCTCCATTTCTAATGCTCATAGTCTTATGATTTTGGTGTCTAGCCATACATTTTCAGGGGCAAGGAATCCAATGAAACAACCCACAATGGGCTACACATAACCTCTGGCACTGTGGATTGGATTAATATCATTTTAAGACAAAAAAAATTGTCCACTTCCAATACATGGCTCTCTCTGCTTTCAGGTTCGTATACTAGTAAAGATTCCTGATCCATGAGTGAAGTGTGTTGCCCAACAGAAGCAACATGCTTATTGCATGCTAGACACTCTGCAACGAGATCGAAGCAGTGTGCCATGGCCCGTGTAGGTGGACCCGGGTTCGATACCAGGCAGTTTCGTCCTCACATTGCCATGCAGTGACAAGTCCAAATTTATTAACGCACTGGACAAATTCGAGAGAAATGAAACTCGAAAATGTCAGTGGTCGCTGGCAGTTTTAACTCACAAGTTGATAATAAGTTGGTCTACTGGAAAACAAAATATGGGATTATTCCACTGCACTTAAAACACAAAAGTATAATACTAAGAACGATTTTCTTCTATATGTATATTGTATAGAAGCCTGATTCTGTAAAACATGTATATAACCAAATAACCAAGCAGGTTATAGTTGAGGAGGCGATGGAAATATTACTCTATGATATTAAATAGTCAATAAAGAATGTCTAGAAGTTAACTATACCTAGGCAGTCATATTTTTCTGCTATTATTGTGTATCAATTAGAATTATTAGATAGAAAGCCTGGAAGTGCAATGAGTCGACGCGTGAAGTCGCAATGTTTTGATTCAATCTTCCCGCAAGAATGCGTGGCATGCCGCCTCCACAATCATAACCTACTTGGTCGCAGCAACAGAACGATTTCGGCATTCTATATTTTTTTTCTTTCCAAATCATTACTTATTGTATTTTGACAAGCGTTTGCCAGACGCAGCAGTACTGTCTTAGAAAACAGTGAGAACATTGCCCCCAATAAAACATGCTACAATATACATGTAAAAAATATATTAAGCTATGATACTCGAGGCGAATAATTTGTATTAAATTGCTATTATAGAACGTTCCATCGTAATGCATGTCATCCATACAATTAGTAGAACAACAGAAGAACTATATTTTTTGGTATTCAGATGCGGTGCATCAATATTTATCGCGAAATTGATTTATGAAAATACGAGTCGCGGAGCCAAAACACAGTAGACCAACCTTTGAGTTAAAACTGCCAGCGACCACTGGCATTTATCGAGTTTCAGTTCTCTCGAATTGGCAACGCCAGAACTTACAGAAGCAAGGGAACAACTAGAAGAAGACCCCAAGGAGACTGATTCAGATTTTGACAATCTCATTTGGAAAATTGCAGTGGTTGACGGGATGGTTCTTCTCCAGAAGCTGACTAAGACACATGCATCTGTTGTGACCGTGAAGGATCTCAGTGTTTACTTTAATGACAGACTTGTGAACCTCACCAAAGACTTTGATGAAATTATTCTTGTGTTTGACACCTACAAGGCCGATTCCCTGAAGAACAGAACCAGGCAAAAGAGGCGACAAGGGAGGGAGCCAGTACAGTATCAAGTACAAGATGAGACCAGAATCAAACACATCATGATGAGTCGTTTCTTGTCACATGACCAGACAAAGGCCGATCTCACAGAGTATCTGGCTCAGAAAACACTTGACTACAACAAAGATTCGTCCCAGCTGATCATCACATCTGCCGCAGGCCACACAAGAAGCAACAAGGATGTCGGTCACTTCCCTCACAACAACCACGAGGAAGCAGACACGCTGATGATAAGCCTGGGAGTCGCTGCAACTGCCCACTCCTCAACGAATGTGGAAATGACGTTCTTCTCTCCTGATACCGATGTTCTTGTCCTGCTCATAGCGAATTATGATGTGCTGCCAAAGAACACCTCAATCTCCATGACTTCAGGGACGCTTCACATCAAGCCAATATGGACAGCTCTGGGACCAGCGAAGGCAAAAGCTTTGCCAGCATTGCACGCATTCTCTGGGGCCGACAACACTGGTCGCTTTGCACGAATAGGCAAACTGACCTGGTTCAAGCTGTTCCTAGATGCTGACGATGACATCATCAGGGCTCTATCCATGCTATGTGATGACACAGGTGTGAGCGAGAATGTCCTGCAAACCTTGGCCAGGTTTGTATGCCAGGCATACTGTCTGAAGGGCATTCAGATCTCAAGCATTCCTGATCTATGCTGGCACCTATTCTGCAAGTACATGGCAGAAAGTGACAAGCTGCCACCTAAAATGGGTGCCTTGAAGCAGCACATCATGAGGACACATGTGCAAGCACGAATCTGGGGTCAGGCTTCTCTTCCCCATCAGGATCTGCTGGACCCGCTTCAGAATGGGTATCACAAGGGTGATGATGGCCAGCTAAAACCAACGACCACAAGCCTTCCCCCAGCACCCAAGGCCATTCTGGAGATGGTGAGATGTCATTGCAAAAAAGACTGCTCGTCCCAGCGCTGCTCGTGCAAGTTCAAGGCCTTACCTTGCACAGATATGTGTTTGTGCAGCGCACAGTGTGACAATGACGATGATGCTGTGTACAACTACTGTGATTCTGATGACGAGATTGACAGTGACAATTAATTAAATATGTATTATTACTGTGTCGAGAATACTTTTTGAACATTTTCTTGATTAATGCCCGTATTCGTAGTCACATACCATCATTGTACGTGGTCATTGTTCACTTTTTGTCTTGTCCTAATTAAATCAATATGTCATGCCAGCTCTGTTGTGATTGCAATAGGAGTACTGTCGGACTGCTCTAGTACTTTCCATGGCAGCTACAAGATCAAGTGAATAATTTTGACTGAGTAGAAATGGAACCAAATCATAGCAATTAGCACGAGCAATCCTGGTGAAAATGTATGAAAATTCCTTCACCTTATTTAGGTACAACATCTTGGACAATTGCATGTATTTTATCTTTTTCATATTCAATAATGATTATGATAATAAAAAATAATCGAACATAACAAAAGTAGCGATGCATGTGACACGGTGACACACACACACACACACACACATATATATACACTCACTTTACCGCCCTTTTTACAACTTTACATTAACTACACGAGGCCGACGAACGCTCAAGAGGCGTGTGGGAGGAAGACACCGACAGACCAACACACAAAGGCCACACCCTCATGAGCTTAGGCCATCAACACTACGCACCATACCCGTGACTACTGACGTAAAACTTGACTTACGTGACTTACTGACAGTAGGGGGGGGTGTCGAGGGAAGTGCTTTGACGGTGGAGATGGGGAGAACGAGTGAGTGCTGTTGGTAAGGTATAGAACAAATACGTGATGGCTGACTACCCACTTCATTTTTTTTATATTGGATGGAGTATAAATAGATGAAAGAACAAGAATAAATGAGGCGAAGAAAACAGAAAATAGGAGAAAATGGGAAGGATAGTGAATGAGAAGGAAAAAGAATGGGAGAGATAAAAAAAGATGGGAGAGAAAGAGGCAATAAGGAAAAGAAAAATATAGGATACAAAACAATAATTAGCAGTGATTAGAATAGAATGATTAGAAGTGTTCTCGGTTGTTCTGTTTAAAGGGACGATGCCTGTAGGAGTGTGTTAAGTGTGTGTCCTTAAGTATGAAGGGCGTGGTGGTCGACTATACTGTTTATTGATGTATATATCCATGTTATACTTCTTCACACTTATTCTTAATTGGGTTTTTAATCGTTACTTCGGATGGTGGCGTCCCGTCTCCGTATCTCATTTGGTCAATTTTCCCCTTAACCCCTTGAGACCCAGAACGTCTTTTTCATTATAAGTTAACACCATTAGACGAGTTTTAGTGATTATAAGCAATGTTTTATAGATATAACCTGCTTAGTATCCTTGTCCACTCGCTAATTTGGTATATCTAGTTACTTTTGGTAATTTTATGGCTTGACAACATATAATTTTTTATAGCAATGGAAAGATCTGGGTGCGAAGGGGTTAAAATAACTTTAAACTGTGTGTGCGTGTGCGTGTGTGTGTGTGTGTGTGTGTGTGTGTGTGTGTGTGTGTGTGTGTGTGTGTGTGTGTGTGTGTGTGTGTGTGTGTGTGTGTGTGTGTGTGTGCGTACGTGCGCGCGCGTTTCCCGCTCTGCTCGCTTCCTCTAAATCAATCTAATGTTTTCTTTTTAATCTTTTATTTCATGCGCATGTGTCAATTTTTTTTACTTTTTCTTTTTCTATGTTTTTTCACCGCCTTCGTTGTTGAGTCTGATTTTTAACCCACTTTTCTCTTTCATTTACCTCGGCCTCGCTTCTCTTGTTCCTTTTGTTCCCTTGCTTTATTCGTCTTCCTTTTCAAGGTCCTTCCAAGACGCTAAATTCTTATGCGATTCTTATTTTTTCCGCAGACTGTAAATTTTTCCTTTTCCTCTTCTCTACTTTCCTCTCATTCTTTCTCCGTGTGCTTCCTCTTCGTTCTCTCTCTCTCTCTCTCTCTCTCTCTCTCTCTCTCTCTCTCTCTCTCTCTCTCTCTCTTCTCTCTCTCTCTCTCTCTCTCTCTCTCTCTCTCTCTCTCTCTCTCTCTCTCTCTCTTTTTCTCTCTCTTCTGTCTGTTACCACGTCTTTAATTCTTTCTCTCCCCCTTTCTCTAATAGTTATTGTATTTAATCCCTAATAGTTAATTCTCTAATAGTTATTGTATTTAATCCCTAATAGTTAATTCTCTAATAGTTATTGTATTTAATCCCTAATAGTTAATTCTCTAATAGTTATTGTATTTAATCCCTAATAGTTAATTCTCTAATAGTTATTGTAGTTATTGTATTTTGAACACGATTATAATTGTAATTTTTTCTCTATTTTTCCTTTCTCATCCATTATTCTTCCCATTTCCTCCCATTTTCTGTTTCTTCAGTTTCTCTTTATTCTTGTTCTAATCATGTTATTTCTATTCTTTCATCTCCTCTTGTTATCTCTAATCCATTCTTCTTCTATCCTTCCTTCCTTCTCTTTCTGTTTATTCCCTTTCTTCCTCCTTTTCCTTCTTTCCTTCCTTTCCGATTTCCTTACCTTCTTCTATTCTCCTTCCTCATCCTTACTTCTTTCCTCATTTCCTTCCTTCTTCTTCTCTCCTTTCTTCGTTTTTTCTTTCCTTCTCTTCTTCCTTCCATCCTTCTCTCCTTCCTTCCTTCCTTCCTTCTCCTTTCCTTTCTTCCTTCCTTCCTTCCTTCTTTCCCTCCCTCCTTTCCTTCCTTCCTTCCTTCTCTCCTTCCTACCTTCCTTCTTTCCTTATCTTCTTCCTTCCTTCCTTCCTTCCTTCCTTCCTTCCTTCTCCTTTCCTTTCTTCTTTCCTTCCTTCCTTCTGTAATGTCTTTTTACCATCTACACCTTTTTTCCATTATGTAGTGCTCCACCTTTGGGTGTACTTTTTACGTCCTTTTACTCTATCGCTGCCACACACCCACATTAAGTGGGAAAAATATTTATTGAACAAAAATAAAAGATTTTAAGAAATATGTAAAGACTGTTAGGAACAAATGTAAGCTGTTAAAAATATAACTATTTCTAATTATAATATATTTAACTCTTTACTGTCTCCATTATGTAGTTATTATACATTCACAAGTTATCTTAATATTAGTCTTCCTTCCTCCTAGCGATACGCACGCGAAATGCTCAGTCGTTATCCTAATATAGTTTACTATCTTTGGTAACTTCAGTCGCACTGTTACCCCTTAACGATACGCACATGTAATGCTCAAGTCGTTATCCTAATATAATGTATACGTAGTCTATCCCACTTCCAACTGTTTCCCTCTCACTTATTTTTCTATTTCCTTCTTTTCTCCTTGTCCTCACACGGCTGGCTGTGACATGTTGTGGTTGCCCCCTCTGCTAATTTGTGAGCGCTTGGCCCCCTGGTCCGCCAACAGCATCCTACCTTGGGACCCTAAGTAATGCACTTCATTAGTCTTGGTCAACAAAAAAGAATCACCAGTAAGTCATGTCTACATCTCTAGTTAACAAACGTTTCACAACATACCTTTACCAAGGGCGAATAAGGTCACCTCCCAGTGGGCTTACCCACCGGGAGTCCGTCTGCTACTAAATGCTAACCTGACGTTCAGCTCCCCTTCTCACTTCGTTTCGATACGTGGTCAACTACCACTGGCTTAAAAAATAAGCCTAACCAGTGATTCAGGAATGAGGCGTGGAGGAAAATTCCTCGTTAGCTTATTGATACTTATGTGTTATTTCATCTCTTCCCCTATTAATGTAATTTCTCGCGTTACACTTCCTTCCTTCCTTCCTTCCTTCCTTCCTTCCTTCCTTCCTTCTTCCACTCCTTCCTTCCTTCCTTCCTTCCTTCCTTCCTTCCTTCCTTCCTTCTTCCACTCCTTCCTTCCTTCCTTCCTTCCTTCCTTCCTTCATCTTCACGTATAATTTATTTCTTTATTTCATATATAGATAATTCCCTTGTCACTCAGCGAATTTTCTCTTTCGCCTTCTATTTTCTTTTTCAGGTAAAATTTCGTGCGTTTTCCTCATTACATTTATTCTTTTGTATGATTTGTAACTCATTTTCTCTGCTTGTGTTTTTCTATATTATTTTCTATATTTTTTTTACACATTTACCCCTCCTCATTTTCGATTTCCCATTTATTCTTATTTTTT
>JACEEZ010020071.1:309732-357232 GCA_016584305.1 Chionoecetes opilio
TACCCTGATACTGACGTAAAACTTGACTTACGTGACTACTGACAGTAGGGGGGGTGTGAGGAGTTTAGTGGAGATGGGGAAACGAGTGATGCTGTGTAAGTATGAAAAATAGTGATGGTGATACATGATTTTTATATGGATGGAGAAAAAGATGAGAACAGAATAAATAGGAAAACAAAATAGAGAAATGGAAGAATGATGGAAAGATGGGGGGTAAAAAAGTGGGGGAAGAGATAGAAAAAAAATTGGATAAACATAATTGCAGTGTTAGATATTTGAAGTTTCTCGTTGTCTTTTAAAGGGACACCTTAGGAGTTGTTAAGTGTTTTTAATATAACGTGGTGGTCACTTACTGTTTATTGACTGTTATAATGTTATACTTCCACATTATTTTAATGGGTTTTTAATCTTACTTCGGTGGTGGCGTGTCCGTATTCATTGGTCTTTTCTGGGTCTTTTTTTTGTTTTGCGGTTTTAGTGATTTAGCAATGTTTATGTACTCTAGACCTTCCACGCTAATTGGTATTCTAGTACTTTGTAATTTTATGGCTTAACATATAATTTTTTTAGCATGAAGATCTGGGTCAAGGTTAAATATATTTAACTTGTGTGCGTGTTCGTTCGTTGTTGAGGTTGTGTTGTTGTGTGTGTGTGTGTGTTGTGTGTTTGTGTGTTGCGACGTGCCGCGCGTATTCCCTTGCTCGTTCCTCTAATCAATCTAATTTTTCTTTTTATCTTTTATTCATGCCATGTGTCAATTTTTTTACTTTTCTTTTTCTATGTTCATGATTTTTACCTTCGTTTTGAGTTCTTTTATTTTTCCTTTCTCTTTCATTTCCTCGGCTCGCTTCTCTTAGTTCCTTTTGTTCGTTCTTTGCTTTATTTCTCTTTTCATTCTTCCAAACTCGCTAATTCTTATCGTTCTTTTTTTTTCTCGCTACTTATTTTTCCTTTTCTCTTCTCTTACTTTCCTTCTTCTTCTTTCTTCCGTGTGTCTTCTCTTCTTGTTCTCTTCTTTTCTCTCTTCCTCTTCTTCTTCTCTCTTCTCTTCTCCTTCTCTTCCCTTCTTCCTCTCTCTCTCTCTCTCTCTCCTTCTCTTCTTCCTCTCTCTCTCTCTCTCTTCTTCTTCTCTCTCTCTCTCTCTCCTCTCTCTTCTCTTCTCTCTCTCTCTCTTCTCTCTTTCTTTTCTGCTCTCCTTTTTCTTGTTCCCTCTTTTCTCTACTCTGTTCTGTCTACCCACTATTAACTCAATATTATGTATTTAATCCCTAAGTTTTTCTCTAATAGTTATTGTATTTAATCCCAATAGTAATCTCTAATATTATTGTATTTATCCCTAATATTAATTCTCTATAGTTATTGTAGTTATTTATTCTACACGATCTATATTAATTTTTTCTCTATGTTTTTCCTTTTTCTCATCCTTATTCTTCCCATTTCTACCCTTTACGTTGTATTCGTCTCCATTATTCTTGTCGTTATTTTTATATTGTATCTTCTTCTTCCTTCCACTTTTCCTTCTCTCCTTTTCCTTTCCTTTCTTTCCTTCTTTCCTGTCCTCCTCTCTTCTTTCTTTCTTCCCCTCTGCTCTTTCGTCCTTCCTTCCTTTCCTCCTTCCTTCCTTCCTTCCTATTCCTTCCTTCCTTTCCTTCCTTCTCTTCTCTCCTTCCTATTTCTCTCTTCCTCTCCTTCTTCTTCCTTCCTTTCCTTCCTTCCTCCTTCTCTTCCTCTTCTTCTCCTTCCTTCTTCCTTCTCTTCTCTTCCTCTTCTTTCCTTCTCCTTCCTTCCTTCCTTCCTTCCTTCCTTCTCCTTCCTTCCTTTCCTTCCTCCTTCTCCTTCCTTCTTTTCTTTCCTTTCTCTCCTTTCCTTCTCTTCCTTCTTTCCTTTCCTCTCCTTCCTTCCTTTCCTTCCTTCCTTCCTCTTCCTTCCTTCCTCTTCCTTCCTTCCTTCCTTCCTTCTCTTCCTTCCTTCCTTCCTTCCTTCCTTCCTTCTCTTCCTTCCTCTTCCTTCTTCCTTCCTTCCTTCCTTCTCTTCCTTCCTTCTTCCTTCCTTCCTTCCTTCCTTCCTTCTTCCACTCCTTCCTTCCTTCCTTCCTTCCTTCCTTCCTTCATCTTCACGTATAATTTATTTCTTTATTTCATATATAGATAATTCCCTTGTCACTCAGCGAATTTTCTCTTTCGCCTTCTATTTTCTTTTTCAGGTAAAATTTCGTGCGTTTTCCTCATTACATTTATTCTTTTGTATGATTTGTAACTCATTTTCTCTGCTTGTGTTTTTCTATATTATTTTCTATATTTTTTTTACACATTTACATCCTCAGTTTCATTTCATTTCATTTATATTTTACGTTTAATTTGCATGCAACGCGGTTTTGTATAATTATATTATTCTATTTTTATTTGAGGTACACATGCGCACACAAACACACACACACACACACATTTCTCTCTCTCTCTCTCTCTCTCTCTCTCTCTCTCTCTCTCTCTCTCTCTCTCTCTCTCTCTCTCTCTCTCTCTCTCTCTCTCTCTCTCTCTCTCTCTCTCTCTCTCTCTCTCTCTCTCTCTCTCTCTCTCTCTCTCTCATTCGCATAGATCTCAGACGTGGGTGGTGAAGCTGGTCCGGGAGGAGGAGGAGGAGGTGGAGGAGGAGTACAAAGGAATACAAAGGAAGAACAAACAACTACACCCCTACGAGGACAAGCGAGAGTGCCTGTGTAACTTCTTTCTACTATTTTAGTTTGTACGTATTAGAAGTAAAAGAATAGCAAAGTTGAAGGCTCCTCCCCACTCAGTACTCCCTCCGGCCGAGGTCTGCCGGAAAAAAGTGAAAAAAACCACTATACACTGTATGCAGTATTGAAAAACTGCCATGGAATATGATATGAAAGGCTGAAGAAGAGACATTCTAATATGATATGAAAGGCTGAAGAAGAGACATTCTAATATGATATGAAAGGCTGAAGAAGAGACATTCTAATATGATATGAAAGGCTGAAGAAGAGACATTCTAATATGATATGAAAGGCTGAAGAAGAGACATTCTAATATGATATGAAGGGCTGAAGAAGAGACATTCTAATATGATATGAAAGGCTGAAGAAGAGACATTCTAATATGATATGAAAGGCTGAAGAAGAGACATTCTAATATGATATGAAAGGCTGAAGAAGAGACATTCTAACATAGCGAAAGCGATAAAATAAAATTTTACAAATTTACATAGGACTGATCGAGTCGGGGTCTAATCGAGTTGGGCAGTTAATGCTAAATATTTATCTAGTTTGTTCGTAAACGCCTCAACCGTGTTACTATTAACTACTTGTGCTGGAAGAGAGTTCCAGATATTAACAACTCTATTAAAAGAAATAGTGTTTCGCTTCATGTGACCGAAATCGCTTACCAATGATCTTGTATCCATTATTAGGAGTCATGGTTGTTCGATCAATATCTAAATAGTAATTTATGTTAACTTTATCGAAGCCAGGAGGGAAACTTTTTAAGCAGCTCTATAGTCACTTCGAAACCTTTATTTTGACAAACTGAACAAGATAAGTTCCTTCAGTCGCTTTTCGTATGGCTTGTTTCGCAAGCGTGAAATCATTTTAGTAACTTTTCTTTGCATACTCTCTCCAGCTTGACTATATATTTTATATGATAGGGCGACCAGAACTGAACCCAATATTTAAGATGAGGATGCACTATTGCATTGAAAAGTGTGAAAATTACTTTATCAGACTTATAGTGGAAAGTGTTAGAAGTGCAGGACCTAGCACAGATCCCTGCGGTACACCACATTTAACGTCTCGCCAGCTAGATGCTTTTCCATTTATTACAACGCGCTGCCTTCTCTCAGAAAGCCAGTCTTCAAGCCACTCGAATATATTTCCAGTTATGCATTGCGAATTTAATTTCTTAATAAATAAACGCTTAAGGGGGACTCTGTCAAACGCTTTTTGAAAGTCAAGATAAATCACTGCTTTCGTCTCGTCGAACGTGCTATATATGCATCATTAAAATAGATTTACAATTTGTGAGGCAAGAGCGTTTATTACGAAAGCCGTGTTGGGAGTTTTTGATCAAATTATTTTCTTCTAGGAAATTTACCACCTTGTCTCGTATTATAGTTTCCATTGATTTACGGACTACGGATGTGAGGCTGATCGGTCTGTAGTTGTTCAGTTGTGTCAAATCACCTTTCTTCTGTATTGGAGTAACATTTGCAAGTTTCCAATTGCAAGGAACTTTACCTGAATTTAGGGATTTGTTAAGAACATTGCCTGAGGTTTACAATTCTGATACTTCGCTTCTTTTAAAACTCGCAGTGCAATTCAGTCTGGCTTAACTTAAAATGTATCTTTTGCTTTAATTACTGTGTCCTCAAGAAATTCGCTATTGCTCAATGGAGGAAGAGGAGGAGGGGAGGAGGAGGAGGAGGAGGAGGAGGAGGAGGACGACCTAATTATCTTTTCATTCTCTTTCCCACAACACAATAGAGCTCACTTACACACACACACACACACACACACACACACACACACACACACACACACACACACACACACACACACACACACACACACACACACACACACACACACACACACCGCGCGATGGTCAGGTTGATAACGTGACGGGCTCCCATTCTGTGGGTAGGTGGTTCGAATCATCGTGCTCCCTGGGATTTTTTCACTTGACAAATTCGGGCGGTTACTGTCTCCCTTGAGCAAGGGGATGGGGGTGTGTGATGTGTGAGGTCCCAGCATTGCCTAAAGATCGGTAATAATGAGCTCCAAGCTAGCACTGAGAGGGTGAAAACTGGCGATCGCGAGCCAGCTCGCGTGGACAAGACCATGGGTGAATGAATGACACACACACACACACACCACAACACACACACACACACACACACCACACACACACCCCACACACACACACACACAAACCACCCCCCACACACACAAAACAAAAACAACACACAACGCATAAATTCAGTCAGTCAACATGGGGAGGAGGGGCAGGAGGCTGGCAGGGTATAAATGGGTGTTTGAAAAATGTATAAAGAGTCACTGTCCTGCTACTATTGTTCAGGGGTTCAGTTGTGTGTGCTAGTGAATAATGATAATGTTGTTCTCTCTCTCTCGCTCTCTCTCTCTCTCTCTCTCTCTCTCTCTCTCTCTCTCTCTCTCTCTCTCTCTCTCTCTCTCTCTCTCTCTCTCTCTCTCTCTCTCTCTCATATGTGTGCGTATGCATGTGTGATTCTTTCATTGCCTTACCTCTTGTATGTATCTCCAGTAAACTATGCAAAACCTCCTCATCGTTTACAATCTGTTTTAATGTGTGTGTGTGTGTGTGTGTGTGTGGTGTGTGTGTGTGTGTGTGTGTGTGTGTGTGTGTGTGTGTGTGTGTGTGTATGATGTGCAGTGATACATACGTACATACATTTGTGATATCTAAAATAGAAAGGGGAAGGGAGGGATCAATTAACGTGAATTATATGACGGGAAATAAAATGCAGTGAGTAGGTTTGAAGTGTAGGAAGGTGTGGCCAATGGGCAGGTAATGTAATAAGCGTTTATTGTATCCCCGTTAATATATAGCTCAGGTAATTGATTTTGGCGGGAACATTTTGGCGAGAACAATTTTATCTCCTGTGTCGTCGGTAGGTTTTGTTTTTATTTATGTTTATTATTTTAGTGTGGCCTTTTGTTAAAGTATCCCCCCTTTCCCCCCCCTCAAAAAAAAAATCCTCTTCCCCCCAAAAAAGACCCCACTAAACAAAACGACCCCTCCAAAAAAAGGACACCTGCCAAAAAAATGAAAAAAGACCCCTTCCCCATAAAAAAAAACCCTTCCCCCCAAAAAAAGAAAACCTTAAAAAAGAAAGAAAAAAGAAAGACCCTTAAATAAAATGACCTCGGATAAGGAGAGGTTTTGTGATTATTTTTGCTCATTATTTTGTGTGTGCCTTTTGTTAAAGTCTGGCGTGTTAAGTGTTGACAGTCCACCAATAACTTTTTGTTAATTAGTTTTTATATTCGGGTTTTTTATGCCAGTTGATATATTTTTAATTTTTTTACACATTTCTTTACCGTTTATAGTTCATATTTTTGTCTTCTCAACCTATATACTGGTATCTTGGGCGTCTCAGTCAACAATAGGCCTCAGATATATATATATATATATATATATATATATATATATATATATATATATATATATATATATATATATATATATATATATATATATATATATATATATGTATATATATATAAGTTCAGTTCAGTTGTGGGTCGGAAGTCTGGCCTTTTTCATCGGCACTCCCTGACGTGTTTCTTCTCGCTGTCTAGGTCTTTAGTTTTGTCTTCTCTTATTCTGTCTTTTAATTTCTTTCTCTTTCTTTCCTCTTATTTTCTCTTGTCATCCAAAAACTTTTGATGTTTTTTTTGCTTCCACATTTTTATCTTCAAACAAATACCCCCCACTATATCCTCTTCTCCTCTATGAAAAGTTGTTGTAGCCTCGCACTTTTCTTTTTTCTTTATTGTATGCTGGGTACCATAGCAAAAAAAAAAATATCCATATATATCCCCATTTTTTTTTATAAGTTTTAGTATTTATTTTATCAATATATGGTGACATCCGTTGTTTAACGAGAACTTTTACATCCACCATCCCACCCAAAATGGGGCTTCGCCCGATAAAGGTAAAAAAAAGGGGAAAAAAAAAATATCTTCCCTCATCCCTTCTATTCATAACTTTCTTGAAACTCTTTTTATATATTTTATCATAATCCCATGTTTCTTTTTTTCGTCTTGACGGGAAAAAATGAAATGTTGACACTAACACACTGTAACACTCGTCATACCACCATCAATGTATGTACACAGCGCGCCAAAGCATTGTTCGCGACATCATAACACAGCGCTTCCATACGGGAATTCAGAAAATGTACTCTATGGCAGCCTACTGACTTCCGAGAGAGATATCTTACATATGGCAGCTTGTTTAAGGCACGGGCAGTCCATCAAGACCATTGAGGAATGTTTAGATGCCACTTGTCAATTATTTGACGAAGCATTTTAAAAGTATCGCCTTCCTTCCCGAGAGTAATTTGAACAGAGGCGCATTGGTATGACTATCATTATTTTCATAATGAGTGGCAAGGAAAGGGCCTAACAAAAGAGCAAATTAAAGTTATTGTATCTCTACACAAGGCAGAGAGGCCAGTGAAAGAAATATCAAGGATTGTGGATGTTACGAGGAGATGTGTGCATAAGTGGGTGGAAAGTTTGACGGTGGGTTGCATCGTCGCGACAGCCGCGACACCAGAACAATGCTTTGGCGGGCTGTGTATGTACAGTGGGAGGCTCAGGGTGAATGATGGGTTGTTTTAACCTTTTTAGATTTTTTTATTATATTTTGGGGGGTTGGCTTTTTTGGGCTATTTTAATATTTTAATTTTTTACTATTTTTATATATAATTTTTTCAGTGAGGTTATTTATTTTATTTTTTTACCTATTGTTTTTTTGGGGGGTAAATTTTTTGGATTATATATATTTTTTTTGGGGGGAAGGAAGGTATTGGAAGATATTCTTACTTTTTTTTTTACTTTTTTTTATTTTCAATTTTATTAGGCTAGTTATTTTTTGTTTTGTTTTACGTTTTTTGGTTTTTTGGGGGATAATTTTTTTGGAAGCTAAGGAGGGAATTTGAACACCTGTCCTCGTGCTCTGTTCAAAAGGTCAACAAAAACACGTTCCTTTGTTAACTTTACACATTTTTTCCCTGCTGTTTGTTGTCTGGGTAGGAAGGAAGGAAGATGAAGAGAAGTGTGTGTGGTGTGTGTGGGGGTGTGTGTGTGTGTGTGTGGTGGGGTGTGTGTGTGTGTGTGACTTATGAAGAGGGAAGAGGATGGAGGGGGGGTCTGTGAGGAGGGGGGAAAAGTATGGAGGGAAAAGAAGATTACAATCGTGTTATATGTGAAGCTTAACACCACAGGGCCACCTCAGGAAATTGGACCGATATCTAAAGCTTTAAAACGATGAGGCGCTCTATACATACACAACGAAGCCATCCACACACACTCACACACACACCACACACGCACACACACACACGGGTACTCCTTAGTGTAAAGGAGCATGCTCGGCTCACAACCCAGAAGTCCCGGGATCGATCCCCAGGCGGAAACGGAGGCAGATGAGCTGTTTCCTTTAAAACCCAAGCCCCTGTCTACCCAGCAGTGAAGGGTACCGGGTGTTAGCCGGGGGTATGTGACCGAGGCACCGAGTGTTATCTCGGTGGCCTCGATGTGACCCGCCTCCCGGGGTGATGGCTTCGGCTAACACAAAGGATGAATGATAAGAAGTTGATATGGAACGGGGCCATACGCGAGTGCTCAGGCCCTGTAAAATACAACTAGATGAATACAACTAGATGAATACACAACACACACACACACACACAAAAACACCACACACACACCACACACACACACACACACACACACACACACTCTTGTTTTCTCTTGTTTGTTTTGTTTAGGGATAATGCCTCAGAGCCATAGTGATCTACCGCTGCTGCATATTAGTGTTGGCCGAAGCCACCCCCCGGGGGGGGTTTACAAACTCCCGGCTGGCATCCGGAACCCATTCACTGCTGGGTGGACAGGGGCTAGGGATTTTAAAAAAGACCACCCATCTATCTTTCGCTCCGCCCGGGATCGAACCCGGGACTTCTCGGTTGTAAAACCCCACCATGGTGCAAACACAACACACCAACACACACACACCACACACACAACACACCACACACACACACACACACACCACACACACACACACACACCCTCCTTTTTTTAACTCCTTCACGCCCAGATCTTTCCTTGCTATAAAAAATCATATGTTGTTTGCCATAAAATTACAAAAAGTGACTGAAAATACCAAATGAGTTAGCCGCCAAGGATACTAAACAGGTCATATCTATAAAATATTGCTTATATTCACTAAAAAATCATCCAATGGTAGCCAAATTAAAAATGGAAATTACGTTTTGGGTCGCAAGGAGTTTTATATTTTGAGGGGATTGTTTTCAAGGTCGGAAATAGAGTATCGAATCCTGAATCATGCACACGCCTTTAGTCTGCCCAGTCTCACAGCCGGAGATGCAATACACGGCTATCTGAGGAAGAACCCTAACGGCGCGTCCTCATCCGTTCTTTCTTCAGCGTCATCTTAACAGCTTTTTACGGCCCCCTGCTCTTCCCTCCCATCGGTCTATTCTCTCAGAAGAACCACACACGGAAAGCTGATCAATCTCCTGTTAGCTCTCCTTTTTCCCTTTCATTTTGTTTCAAACCCCTCTCCTTCCTTTCCTCCCTTTTCCATCCTTCTCCTCCTTCTCCATCCTTCTCTTTCTCATCTCTTCCCACCCATGCCCACGTTATCACAGACATGCTAGTTTTTCCCCCTTCTCTACTTTTTCTTCTTCTTTTTCCTTCCTTTCTCTCCTTTTCCTTCTTCCTTTCCCTCATTTTCTTCTTTCCTTCCTTTCCCTCCTTTTATTTTCCTTCTTCCTTCCCTCCCTTTTTCCCCATTTCCTTTTTCGCTCCCCTCCTTTTCTTCTTTTCCTTCTACCTTTCCCTTTTTTCTTTTCCTCTTTATTTCCCTCCTTTTCTCTCCTTTTCCTTCTTCCTTTCCCACCTTTTCCTCTCCTTCTCCTTCCTCCCTCCCAGCTCCTTTAAATCATCTTCTCTCTCCCTTCCTTTCCTTAGTCCCTTCTCATGTGTTTTTCTTTCCCTTTTTAAGATTTGATTTTATGCTTTTTTTCCTGCTTGGTTTTTTTTTATTATTTTTTTTTTCTTAGCGCCTTTTTTTAAACCCCCCCCTTTTTCTCCTTTCTTTTTTAAATTTTTTCCCCCTTCCCTTTTTTCCCCCCCCCCCCCCCCCCTTTTTTTCTTTCCCCCCCCCCCCCCCAAAAAACCCCCCCCCTTTTTTTTCCCCCCACCCCTCTTTTCCTTTCCCCCCCCTTTCCTTTTTTCCTTCACCTTTCTCCCCCCCCTCCTCCCTTTTCCCCCCAAACCCTCCTTTTTTAAATCATCTTCCCCCCCCTCCCTTCCCCCCTTTCCCCCCTATCCTTCAAAAAAAAAAAATTTTTTTTTCCCTATAAAAAAAAATTTAAATTTTTTAAACCTTTTTTCCCCCCCCTTTTTTTTTTTTTTTTTTTTCCCCCCTTCCCCCTTTCCCCCCCTTTTAAATTCTAAATTTTTTTTTTTTAAATTTTTTCCTTTCCCCTCTTTTTTTTAACTGCCCAAAAAAATTTCTATTTAAAAAAAAACTTCCCTTTTTACAAAAAAACCCACCCATCCCCCAAATATCCCCCTTTTTACTATCCCCAAAAATGCCAAAACCCCTTTTTCCCTTAAAAAATATTTTTTAAACCCCCCACTAAACTTCCCCACCCCCAAACAAAAACCCCTCCACCCCCCCTCATTTTCTTCACCACATGCAAACCCTCAATTTCTATTTTGGGGGCCCTTTTATACCCTTCCCACCATTTTCTTTTCCACCCCATTCACGGGGAAAAACTCTCAACAATCGGGGCCATACTAAATCACCGGGGGTTTTAAATTTTACTTCCTTATTTTGGCCCAACCCACACCATAGCAACTCGCAACAAACATTTAACAACCCCCCTTTTTGGGGGGCAAAACCCCCAAAATTTTTTTCCCCATTTTAACATTCTCCTATAGCCACCCTCAAAAACGCAACCATCAATCATCCCCAAATTTTTCCCACCCAATTTTCTTAAATAGCACATCCCCCTTCTTTATTTCCCCCCCAATACCATACTCCTTTTTACATTGGGGGGGACCCCTCACATCAGCCAAATTTTCACCTTTTTTACATGCCATCCATTTAAAGGGGGAAAATTAAATTTCCATCAGTATTTTCAATATAAATCCACTCCAAATCAACCATATTCTTTTTCCACCCAATTTTCCCAAGTTTTTGCCACCTTTTAAAAAAGGGGCCTAAATTATCTCCTTTTAATAATCTTCCTCATTTTCCCAAATTTTTTCCCTCATTTATCCCCTCGAAAAAAAACCCAAAAATTTATTTTTTTCGATCAAAACTCCCATTTCATTTTCACAAAAAATTTTCGCAAACTTTTCTTACCCCCTTTTCTTAACTTCTTTAGTACGCAGATTAAAAAGGATTTTGGGGGGTTTTCCCCCCGCAGGATTTTGCGGAGAAGCCTCATGGTTGATTGGCCTTGTGCCCTTGATTTTCCAAATGCCTTTCCCCATCCCCTTGAAATTGATTTGTGGGAAAAAACCCAATCCTGAAAAAAAAGAAGTTTCCTTTTTTTCCCTCCCCCTTTTTGCCATTTAACCCGGTGAATGAAATCTAGGTTTCCCTAAAAAAAATTTCCCCTCATTTCGATGTTTTAGCCCCTGTAGGGGTCCCCCACCGAAAATTTTGGTTTCCCCCAAAAAAACAAAAGAATATGGTAAAAAGTAAAGGGTTTAAAATTTTTAAATTTAATAAATTTCCTTCCCCAAAAACCCCCCCCAACCCAAGGGCCCTTTCACAAAAGGGCCCTTCTGGCCCAAATTTTAAAAAAAAGTTTTTTTTTTCAAAAAATTGTCTAATCCACTCTTTGTCCAAAAATTACTCCACAAAAAAATGGGGAAAAAAAAAAAGGGGAAAAAAAGGGAAAAGGCAACCCTTGATGGGGGGAAAAATTTGGGAAAGTTTTTTGGAAATTTTTGAAAGGGCCCCCCCCTTTGGAAAAAAACTGGAATCCCTAACCAAAACTAACATTTTTTTTGTTCCAAAAAAATTTGGTTTCAAAAAAACCCCTCTTCTTAAAAATTTTCCCCTGGAAAAAACTACACAATTTACTCACATCTTTCCCTCATTTTCCCCCTTTTTAAAATAACACAACCCTCCCCAACCACCAAAACCCAACCCCCCAACCCCCCACCACCCCAAAACCCCACCCCCCCACCCACCACCCAAAACCCCCAAAACCAAACCACAACCACCAAAACCACCATATTATCACAAATTTCTACAACCCCCCCCCCCAACCCCCCCCCCCCAAAAAAACCCCAAACACCCCCCCAAAACTCTCTATCCAAAATTTCCTCTTTTTCCCCCTTTAAAAATTTTAAAACCATAACTTCCCCCTTTTTCCCCCCTCCCCCCCCTTTTCCCCCCAACTTTTCGGATCCACCTTTTTCCCCCTCTTTTCTCCTTTTTTCCCCCCTCCCCCCCTTTTTTTTTTCCCCCCCTTTTTTTTTTCCTCAAATTCCCGGGCTTTTTTTATTTTTCCCCACCCACTTTTTTTTTTCCCCCTTTTTTTTTTTAAAAAAATTTTTTTTTTTTTTTTGTTTTTCCGGGGGGGGGAAAAAAAAATCTGTTTGGGGGGGGGGGGGGGGGGGGGGGGGGGGGTTTTTTTTTTTTTATTTTTCTCTCTTTTTTTTTTTTCAAACCCAACTACCTTTTTTAAAAAAAAAAAAATTTTTTTTTCCCTTTATTTTTCCGGTTTTTTTGTTTTTTGTTTATAAAATTTTCCCAAAAATTTTAAATTATTTTAAATTTTTAAAAATATAAAAAATTTTTAAAATTTTTATTTTTTTTTTTTTTATATAAAAAAAAAAAAAAAATTTTAATTTTAAAAAAAAAAAAATTTTTTTTTATTTTTAAAAAAAAATTTTTTTTTTTTTTTTTTTAAAATTCCCCCCCTTCCACCCCCCCATTTTCCCCCCCCCCCCCTCTCCTTAAAATCCTTTTTAAATTTTTTTTTTTTTTTTTTTTTTTTTTTTTTGGGGAAAAAAATTTTTTTTTGATTAAAAGGGGGATGGGGTTTAATTTTTGGAAAAAAGGAAATAAAAAAACGAAAAGAAAAAAAAAAAAAAAAAAAAAAAACAAAAAAATAAAAAAAAGGGAAAAAAAAAAAAAAATGGGGGAAAGCAAAATTTTTTTTTTAATAAAAAGGGGATTTGTGTTAAAAACCCCCGGGGGGAAAAGGAAAGGAATTTTTTTAAAAGGGGAGGGTGATTGTTTTTAAATTTACCCTTTGGGTTTTATTAAATGTTTTTTTTTTTATTTTGTTTTATTTTTTAAAATTTTGTTTGGGGGGGGGTTTTTCGGGGGGGGTGGGTTTTGGGGTGGGTGGTGTTTCGGGGGGGAAATTTTTTTTGGTTTCGGCAAAAAATTTTTTTATTTTTCCCCCTTGGGTCCCCCCCCCTTTTTTGGGGAAAAACCCCCCCCCTTTTTTTCCCCCCCCCCCTTTTCCCCCTTTTTTTTTTTAAATTTTTTTTCCCCCCTATCCCATTCTTTTTCCCCCTCCCTTTTTTTCCCCTTTTTTTTAAAAGTAGTTTTCAAAAACCAAATTTTTTGGAGTTTTTAAATTTTCCCCGGGGGGGGGGGTTTTTTTTTTTTGGGGAATTTTGGGTTTAAAAGGGGGGGTTTTTTTTTTTTAGGCCCGAAATTTTTTTTTTTAAAGTTTTTTTTTCCCTTTTTTAGAAAAAACCCAAGTTTATTTTTTTAAAGAGGGAAAAAACCCCCTTTTTTTTTTTTTGGAGTTTTCCCCTTTTTTTATGACAGAAAGTTTTAGTTCCTCAAAAGTATGTATTTTCCCCTTTTTTATGACACGAATTTTTCCCCTCCCTGAATTTTTTTTTTTTTAATAGTTTTTATGAATTTTTTTTTTTTTTAGAAGTTTTAGTTCCTCAGATTTTTTTTTTTTCCCCCTTTTTTTAACAAATTTATTTCCCTCAAAGTTTTTCCCTTTTTTTATGCACGAAAATCTTATTTCCCTCGAAGTATGTTTTTCCCCCCTTTTTTATAAAAATTACCCCCCAAAAAAATATTTTTCCTTTTAACAGGGTTTTAGTCCCAAAGGGGGGCCCCCATAAAAGTGCAACACAAAAGCCCCTTTTTTTGGGCCCCCCCAAAAGCCTTTTTTCCCCCCGGGGGAACAAAAGTTTCACTTTTTTTTTTTTATTTATTTTTAAAATCCAGAAAAAAAATTAAAAAATTTCCATTATTCGGGTTAAGGTTGGGTTAGGGGAAAAAGGGGGGAAAAACCTTAACCCTTCACACCCCAATCTTTCCTTTGCTAAAAAAAAAGTTTTGTTTCCAAAAAATTAAAAAGCAAACTGAATATAAAAAATGTTAGTCGACTGGTTTAAAAGGTCTACTAAAAATTTGCTTATATTCACAAAAATCGTAAAATTAAAAAAAATGGAAATTACTTTGGGGCCCAAGGGGAAAACCTTAAATTTTTACTTCTTCATTTCTTTTAGTTTGCTTTTCACACTTCCTCGAAACCTACTGTAGGCACAACGAAATTAAATAATAAATAATCTAAAAGAGAAAACCAACCATCGAAAAGGGAAAAAGGGAAAAAAATCCGCGTTCGAGAGCAAATTTTTACGATGAAGAGTTTTTGGGGTTAAAAAATGCACGAATAATTTTCCATCGACGATTTTAGTTGAAAAATGGTGAGGTGATTGGTGGGAAGGAGGAATGTAAGAGAGGCAGAAAAAATAGAAGGGGTGAAATACGCCAACTCAAAATGTAGGGGGGTACTAATAGTAGTTTTTAGGTAGTATAGTAGTATAGTAAAATAGAACGTAGTATAGTAGTAGTATAGAGTAGAGTATAGTATAGTAGTAAAGAAGTAGTATATAGTAGTAGACTTGAGTATGTATTAGACTAGTAGTAAGTAGTAGTATAAAAATATAAGTATATAGACGTAGTAGTATAGTAGTAGTAGAAATAGTAACGTGTTGTAGTATTTGTAGTATTTTAAAAAGTAGTAACGTAATATATAGTAGTAGACGTATAGTATATATAGTATAGAATAGTAGACGTAGTAGTAGTATATAGTAAAGATAGACGGGAGTAAATAGTAGTAGTAGTATGTATAGAAAGGGAGTAGTATATAGTGTAGTAAATAAAGTAGTAGTAGTAGACGTAGTATAGTATAAAAGTATATAGTAGTAGTTAGTTAGTAGTTTAGAAGTAACGTATAATTAGTTAAATTTTGTAGTTGCAGTATATATTTAGTAAAAAATAATTTGTAAAATAAGGAAATAAAATGTTTTATAAAAGAAAAAGAGAGTTTCGAAATATGAGGTGAGGGAAAACGATGGGATACGTGAAGGTGGAGGATGGTAGCATGGAGCCAAAAAAAGGGAGCCCAGTGTAAACATAAAAATTGCTGCCCCGGGGCCCGGGGGGAAAAAGAAGGGATGCAAGTGGGAAATGAAAAAAAGGGGGTGACGGTAAAGGGTGAAGGAAAAGGGGGGAAGAGGAAAGGAAAAAAATGAGCCGAAATGTGAAAAGAAGGGGGAAAAAAAGACCGAGATGAGAAAAAAAAAAAAATGAGCGAGATGAAAAGAGGAGGGAAAAAAAAGACCAGATGATAAGAGTAGTGAGGGCAGGGCATATTTCGCCGTAAAAATCTCACTTGAATAAGAAAGCTCAAAAAAAGAAAAAAAAAAAATGTTAAAAAAGCGCGTTTATGCAATGCCGTGTGTAGGCCAGGATCGGCAGGGCAAACGGGGGGGAACAGGGGAGGGAAAAGGAAAAATAAAAACCCCCAAAATTTCCCAACCTAATGTGGAAATTAGCTGGAAAAGATCAGCGGCAGAGTAAAGCAAAAATGTTCCCCTCAATTGAGGGTAAAAGGACATATTTAAATCTCTCATTCGGAGAGAAAAAGGGGGGGGATTAGGCTTAGTAAGTCATGCGCTTAAGTATTGTAAGTCGGCGACGGTCAAATATCTTGGTTGAAGGGAAGGACATGGCAGCTGGGTCTATTGCGTGGGGGGGGGATGGAGCTGCATTTTGTTTTTTCAGGCCAGCATGTATCTATTACCCCCTTTAGGGCCAAAATAATTTTTCCCTTGTAAATTTGGCCACCTAACGATTTTTTTGAATATAAACAAACTTTATAGATATGAACCCTTTTTTTGTACCCTGTCCCCTAACTAATTTTGGGATATTTAATTCTTTTCAAAATTTATTGCTAACACGGAGTTTTATTTTTTTATAGCAAAAGAAAGATCTGGGGGGAAGGGGTTAAAGGGCGGTACACTGCCACCAGACACAGTTTTGTTTAAAAAAGGAATACAGCCTGTTGAGCTTTACACTGTGTTAGGTTTATCGGCATGCGACAAAAATTCCCAGATGATAATGGTGATAAAAAAAATTATGCTAAAAACCCAAAAATGAAGCAGAGAGAGAGAGAGAGAGAGAGAAGAGGAAGAGAGAGAGAAGAGGAGAGAGAGAGAGAGAGAGAGAGAAGAGAGAGAGAAGAAAGAGAGAGAGAGAAAAGAGGAGGGGAGAGGAGAGAGAGAGAGAAGAGGAGAGAGAAAGAAGAAAAAAAGAGAAGGAGGAAAAGGGGAAAGGGGAAGGAGGAAAGGGAAACCCAAAAATTAGGGAAATTTGGGGAGGGGAAAAATTTTTGGGGAAAGAGGGGAGGAAAAGGGGGGGGAACGTGTTTTTTGGAAAAAGGGGGGGGGCCCCCCGGGGGGCGGGGGGGTGGGGAGTTCCCCTGGACCCCCCTTTTCGCGGGATTTTTTTCCCCCGGAAAAGGTGGGCCCTAAAATTCAAATTTTGGTTTTGCGGAAAAGGGGTCAGTTGGGGAAAAAAACCCCCCCCTTTAAAATTTCAAATTTTTCCAAAAAACCGGTTTCCCAATAAAAAATTTTAGGGGGTTTTAGTTTAGGTTTATTTTAAATTTTTTACCCAAACCTTAATTTAAAATTTTTTCCTAAAAAACCCCCAAAAATAATTTTTAAAAAAACCTTAAAAAATTTAAAAAATTCCCGCCTAACCAAACCCCCCTTGGTTGTTAGATTAGGTTAGTTTAATGTTTTTTTTAGGTTAATTTGATGTTTTTACAAGGAAGGGATTTTTTCCCGTCAAAAAGTTAAAAAATGTTTTGCCAATTGTGTTTGGGGAAAAAAAAGGGGGCCCGTTGGTTTTGGTTTTAAGTACTGTGCACTCGACCTTTTTCCCTCCAATACTAAATTTTTCTTATAACAGAGTACACTGGCCGAGCTTTTTTTTTTATTCCAATTGTGGATTTTTTTTGTTTCATTATTGTGGTATTGGGGGGGGGGCGTAATTTTGTTCCAATGTACTGCTTATACACATACTATAAAATCCACTTATTACACTAATACAATTACATTCCCCCCTCTTTTTTAAAAAACTCATTTTTAAAATTTCCCTATTTAAAAAAAAAAAATTTTAAATTTCCATTTTACTTTTATCATAAAATAAAAATTTTAAAATTAAAACTGGGGACTTTTTCCAATAAATACGATTTTTATCCCATTCCCCCCCCCCCTCTTCCCCCAAAAAACCTACGATAAACTTTACTCTACAACTAAAAAATTTCAAATTTTTTCATATAAAATATATTACCTTTCTACCCCTAAAAAATAAAATAGCAAATTTTTTTTTATCCACTTCGGGGCATATTTTTTCATGTTTCAAAATTTCCCCCCCCAAAGGGGGGAGGGAAAATGGTTTGGGCCTTTTGGGCCTTATTTTAAATTTTTTATGAACAATTAATTTAGGGAGGGCACTTTTTTTAAAAATAAAAAAAAATTATTTTATTCCCCCGCCCCGGGCCCCAAAAAAAACAGGGGTTTTTTAAAAACAAATGGCAAAACAAAAAAAAAAACCGCAAAAAATTTTTTTTTTTTTTCTTGAAAAAACTTGTAAAATTTCCCATTTCCCCGGGGGAAAAATTTAAAAATAAATAAAAACATATTTTAAAAATATTCCCCCGGCAAAATTAAAAACCCGGTCGAATATAACCCACTAAGGAAGGGGGCCAAAGTTTTAAACTACAGAGGTTCTTTTTTTCCAACCCCTTTTGGGCTTTCAAACAAAAAAACCTGAGGGGAAAATTTGGTTTTAAAAAAACTTTAAATCCCCAAAAATTTTGTTTATGGTTCGTGTGGTTGGGTTAAAAAAAAAAAAAAAAATTGAAAATTTTAAACTTTCAAAGCTCTGGAAAGGGGGTTTTTTGGTTTCTTTTAAGGCCTTTAAAAAAACAAAATAAAAGGAAACATCAAATTTGGGGTAACTATCGCCAAAATTTATTTTTTTTTTTCTCTGGAAAAAAATAGGGAAAATTGCGAAAAAAAGAACGCATTTACCCGCGAACAAAGATTTAAAATCCTAAATAATAAATAATATTTTTTCGGGCCCCGGGGGGGGGCTTTTCAAAAAAAGCGGGAAAAAACGGGGGCCCAAAGTTTATACTAAAGGGAAAACAAACATGAAAAATCAGGCCCTTTTAAAGGGTAATTTTTTCCTCTGCCTATCTTTCCCTTTTTGGGGTTTTTTTTTCCCAAATTAAAAAGGGCTCAAAGGGAACCTACCTTTGCACCCTTTCAAAACCAAATTTCTTTTAAAATTTTAAACCCCTTTAAAAACTTATCCCCCTTTAATTTTCAATTTATATTTTAAAATTTTTGAAAAAGGCTATTTTTTCCCTTTTTGGGGTATCCTTTTCCACCCCTTAAACAAAATTTTATTTAAAAAAAAAACCCACTCTTTTTAAAAATAAAACAAAAAAAAAACGATCACCTTTCGCCTTTTTATAAAAGGATGATTTTAAAAATTTAATTTCCCTTTTCCCCAAAAAGCATTGAATTTGGAAACCTTTCCGACTACTGAAGGATACAATTCTTTGGGAATAGGGAAAAAAAAAAAAAGGGGAAAAGGGAAAAGAGAAAAAAAGGGGAATAAAAAAGGGGGAAAAAAAAACAGGGGGGGAAAAAAAAAGGGGGGGGGCCAAAAAAAAAAAAAAAAAAAAAAAAAAAAAAAAAAAAAAAGCCAAAAGGGGGGGCCCAAAAAAAAAAAAATTAAAAAAGGGAAAAAAAAGGACGGGAGGGTTTTGGGGCCCCCCCCAAACCCTTTTACTCAAGAACTTTTTCAAACCCCCCTTTTTCATCTTTTATGGCTATAAATGAACAAATTACAAAAAATAAAACCGAGTGGCGACGTTGGTAACGGGCTACACTAAGATCGCCAGCTAGTATTTATGTTATGAGTGTCCTCCCGCCGTCGTCGTCGCCCGAAAAAAAACGAGTAGTGAAATTTGAAACCGTATATACAAAGACTACTGTACGTATACAGTAGTCTTTGGTATATACTCGCAGATACAAAGCATAAAACAACACTGAAACAGGATAGATTATACAGTCATAATATAAACTACTGTGTATCATCTTCAGTGGCACATACAAATCAGTAGTGATGCTATAATTCGTAATATATGGCGCCTGGCGACATTAGGGCATGTGGCGACTAAAGTGTTATCTACGGTAATACTATTACTACTGCTACTTCTACTACTACTACTGCTGCTAGGAAGTCAATAGGGAATAGGGAGCTAGGGGTGGGTGGGTGGTGCGTGCGTGCGTGCGTGCGTGCGTGCGTGCGTGCGTGCGTGCGTGCGTGCGAGAGAACATAAGAACATAAGGAAGCTACAAGAGGCCGCGAGGCCTACACGTGGTAGTTCCTGTCACCTAACACTACCTACATCCACCTTTCTTCCCCATCTATGAACCTATCCAGCTCCTCTTTAAAGCTCCCTAATGACTCCGCACTTACTACCTGTCTACTGTGACCATTCCATTCATTCACCACCCTATTTGTGAACCAGTTTTTCCCTATTTCCTTTCTAAATCTACGCTTTTCCAGCTTGAATCCGTTACTTCTTGTTCTACCCTGGTTAAAAGCCGTAAGAACATTTCCTACCTCTCCTTTATGAAATCCCTTTATCCACTTAAAAACTTCTATCAGATCGCCCCTTACTCTGCGTCTTTCGAGTGAGTGTAATTTTAATAACTTCAATTTCTTCTCATAACTAAAGTTACGCATCCCTTGCATCATTTTGGTCATCCTTCTCTGCACTGATTCTAGCAAGGCAATATCCATCCTGTAATATGGAGACCAAAACTGAACTGCATAGTCTAGGTGAGGCCTGACTAGAGCCAGATAAAGCTTTAGAATAACTTCCGCACTTCTACTTTTAACATTTCTGGTAATGAATCCTAATACTCTATTAGCTCTATTTCTGGCCTCAATACATTGTTTCCTAGGTCGGAGGTCTGGGCTCACCCTCACTCCAAGATCTTTTTCACCTTCTGATCTTTTCAGCGATACATTGCTTATGGTGTATCTATTACCTGCCTCCCTCTCTCAGAGAGAGAGAGGGAGAGAGAGAGAGAGAGAGAGAGAGAGAGAGAGAGAGAGAGAGAGAGAGAGAGAGAGAGAGAGAGAGAGAAGAGAGAGGAGAGAGAGAGAGAGAGAGAGAGAAGAGAGAGAGAGAGAGAGAGAGAGAGAGCAGAGAGAAGGAGAGAGAGGCAGAGAGAGAGAGAGAGGAGAGAGAGAGAGAGAGGAGAGAAGAGAGAGAGAGAGAGAGAGAGAGAGAGAGAGAGAGAGAGAGAGAGAGAGAGATAGTATGCTCTTTTTTCACTACGCATTTCACCTGTTCAACTATTTGGACATCATTACACATTGTCTGCCTAATGATGTCTTTCTTCTTAATTTCCTTTATTCACACACACACAACCACACACAAACACACACACACACACACACACACACACACACCACACACACACACACACACACACACACACACACCCACACACACACAACACACACACACACACACACACACACACAGCAGAGAGAGACGAGACGAGAGAGAAAGAGGAGAGAGAGAAAGAGAGAGAGAAAGAGTGAGAAGAGAGAGAGAGATGGGGAGAAGAGAGAGGTGATATAATGAATGAAAGAAAAGTAGGATACTAAGAGATAGAAAAGACTTAAAACGAGAAAAACGTATCCTATAAACAAAAGAGAGAAAGAAACTTCTAGTCACTAGTCATTTCGGTAACATTCGCACAGGTTCCCCCTCGTTATAGCAGTTGTAAACGGCTTTATTTTCTCCCTCGCTAATTTACAGTTACGTGAAGGTAAGCGACAGGTGAGGATGAGCAGATTACACGCATAGTTAGGGTGTGTGATGGAGGTACCGATAGGAAGTGTATTCGCCTTAGTTACAAATAGAAATAAGAACATAAGAAAAAATAAGGAAGCTACAAGCAGGCCGCGCGGACTACACGTGTGGTAGTTCTTTTCACAACACTACCTACATCCACCTTCCATCCCATTCGGAAACCTATCCAGCCCCCTCCTCTGTAAAGTTCCCAATGACTCCGCAATAACTATTTGTCTATGAGTCAAATTCCATCATCAACACCCTATTTGTGAACCATTTTTTCCCTATTTCCTTTCTAAAATCTCACGCCCCTTCCAAGCTGAATCCGTTATTCTTGTTTACCCGGTTAAATAACAGTAAAGAAATTTTCCTACTCTCTTTAGTACTCCCATTATTCCGCTTTTAAAAATTCTATCAGATCGCCCCTCCCATACTATGCGCTTCTCGAGTGAGTGTAACTTTAATAGCTTCAATCGCTTCTCATAAACTAAAGTACGATCCTTGTATCATTTTGGCGTATCTTTCTCGCACTGATTCTAACAAGGCTATTGTTAGAATAGTTATCATCCTGTTATATGGAGGGACAAAACTGAACCGCATCAGTTTTTATTGTGAAATAATTACATTGACGTGTCATTAGATAAAATGGTCGGTGTGTGTGTGTGATTATGTGTAGTGTGTGTGCATGTGTATGTGGTGTGTCGGGTGTCTTTGTGTTCCTGTGTGTGTGTGTGTGTGTGTGTGTGTGTGTGTGTTGTGTAGTGTATGTGTGTGTGTGTGTGGATGTGTATGTGTATGTGTATGTGTGTGATGGTAGTTTGTATGTGTATGTGTAGTCGTGTGTGCGTGTGCGCGTGCGTGTGCGTGTGCGTTGTGCCGCTGTGCGTGTGCGTGTGCGTGTGCGTTGAGTGTGCGTGTGCTGTGTGAGTGTGTATGTGTGTGTGTGTGTGTGTTATTCATCTAGTTGATTCATATCTAGTTGTATTATCTAGTGTATTTTACAGGGCCTGAGCAAACGCTGTAAGGCCCCGTCTAAATATCAACATTTTATCATCATCATAGAGCTTATGTTTTGCCGAAGCCACCACCCCGGAGAGAGGTCACAAACCCCGAGCTAACACCGGTACCAATTCACTTCTGGGTAGACAGGGGCTTGGGTTTAAAGAAACAGCCCATCTGTTTCCGCTCCGCCCGGGGATTAAGCCGGGATTCTCGGTTGTGAACCGAGCGTCGCTTCCCCTACACTACGGAGTAATTACCCTTAAATGTGTGTGTGTGTCGTGTGTGTGTGTGTGTGTGTGTGTTGTGTGTGTGTGTGTGTGTGTTGTTGTGGTGTGTGTGTTCTGTGTGTGTGTTTGTGGTGTGTGTGTGTGTGTGTGTGTGTGTGTGTGTGCCGTGCGTGAGTGCGTGCGTATGCGTGCCCGTGCGTGTGTGCGTGCGTGCGGTGCGTGCGTGCGTGCGTTGCGGCGTGTGTGTGTGTGGTTTAGAATAGTATGATTTCCGATTGTATACCAGTACAGAATGGTTGGTCAATAAAATAATTATCTGTATATCCTTATGTGTGTACGTGTGTTTGTGCGTGGTGTGTGTGTGTGTGTGTGTGCTGCCTGTCGTGTGCGTGTGTGATGGTGTGTGTGGCGTTGTGCGTGTGCGTGTGTGGTTGTGTGTGTGGTGTGTGTGGGTTCATGTGTTTTATAATATATGTTTTTTAATGTGTAGTATCAATTTATTAAGGTTATGTGTTTGTTGGACCATATATTACATTTATTTCGATTATCCCAGTACAGAAGTGTGGTCATAAAATAACCTTATCTGTCTATCTTTATGTGTGTAAGTGTGTTTGTGTTTGTGGTGTGTGCGTATGTTGTGTGGCGTGTGCTGTGTGCCGTGTGTTGTCGCGGTTGTGGGTGTGTGTGTGTACATTTAATCTTTCCCCACACAGCGTGCAGGAGTCACTTCTTGCGTCCTTGCATATAAATCACGACTAAAAAATAATATCTGTCATGCAATTACTTTGGACTCGCGCCGCGTTTACTTTCAGAGTCCTTTTAAAAGTCAGGAAATTTATGGCATCCTATTTTCTTTCTTTGTTCCCAAACTTCGGACTGCTTTGCGACTCTTCTTCACGCTTTCCAAAGAATTCCTCGGCCGTGTTCAACGCATCCCTCTAAATGTGCCTTTCGGTTCGGTTTTCGGTTTTATCGCATGTTTTCTCAATTAGCACTTCAAAGGATACTCAAAAGCGTCCTCGTGTTTGTAGATACGCGTATTTCAATGTTGTATGTAGTTCTTCCCGCTGCCTTCACCGTTTACTTGCATTCAATATCCCCAACAAAAGTATTATAGAAAACGTATTTATGATGGATGACTAATAGTTTTCGTCCTTGTCCTTGGACAGTGAAGTGGTTATAAACAATCCATTCAGACGGCGCTGTTAAGATAAAGAAAAAGGACGCCGTTTACTTAACTTTTCCCGCCAAAACCACGGCATTAGGAAACTGTTTTGACATGAGGGAAGGAAAAGAATAAAATAGAAGAAATTATAGAGGCTGAGGAAAAATCCGTCTTAAACAGTGTAAGAAGTGTCATGACTGTGGTGGGGCCCGTGTGACTATTTCCTCTGTTTCATTGTACAGTCTAGCCTCACAACAGGGACCCCACTGGAAATAAGTTAGGACACTTTTAGTGGTTACCTTGTGAGAGCTACACCCTTACATTCCACGGTATGTTAATGCAATGTGCCGTATGATCTAAATTGTGACAAAATCTTACTAAATAAGTCAATCAATTAATCAAATCTACATAAAGGCATATGTGTAAAACCATCTTGTTAGGATCTTCTTATATCTTCATTTTGAGATACATGTGGTCATTACGGACGCACTCCCGAACCCCTTCAAGGACTCACTTCCTTCTACAAATTATTATCGAATCATGCTTACACGGACCCAGAAGTTCCATGAAAGCAATCTTGTATAAAACTCGTTTTCTGTATACATAGATTTTTCCCAGCCAAGACATCTCTCTGCTCTCTCTCTCTCTCTTCTCTCTCTCTTCTTCTCTCTCTCTTCTCTCTCCTTCTCTCTCTCTCTCTCTCGACTCTATCTCTCTCTCTCTCTCTCTCTCTCTCTGTCACAGTGCGCTAAGCCGTGTGTGCTCTCCCAGCTGTATGATGATGATAGTCTTGGGTTGAATAGCGTCCTAACCCAGCAATGCTCATCCCCTCGTCACTCTGGTCCCGCCACCTAAGTCACAGCCCGCAGAGTGTTAGTGTGTGGGGAATGTACGGTCAGCGTATTTATGAGAAAGAGAGAGAGAGAGAGAGAGAGAGAGAGACGAGATAGAGAGAGAGAGAGAGAATAAGTGAGCTAAATATGAAGATTTCACATGAAACTTACACACACACACACACCACACACCCACACACACACCACACACGCATGCACATACACCACCACAGCACACTACACACACACACACACCACACACACACACACCACACAACACACACACACACACACACACACACACACACACAACACCACACATCTCGATTTCAATCTGCGTCAAGTACAAGAAAGAATACCAGCATAATTAAGCAAAAGTGTAAATAAAGGGATAAAATTATAAACCAAGGGAGTAACAAATATAAAGTGTGTAAAGACAGAAAAAAAGACCCCCAGCGAATGACTTAAATCCCTTGAGCAGATATAAGCCATGCAGCGTTCTCTTCTCAGTGCAAACCAGGGCATGAAAAAAGATAGTTCAGGGTAAGAGAAGCGGTTAGGGCGTCTCGACAACCCCGATTTGTGAAGAAATAAAGGAAAAGAATATAAAAAGACAAAAAGAATTAGGTTTGCGCGGTGAGTTTTTAAAATTATTTCTGCTACTTTCGTTGTTTTCTTTACTGTTATTTTTGCATTCCAGTCTTCATTTGTAGCTCCCCGTTCTTTTTACGCTTATTTTTGTGCTCTTTATATATCGTAGTTTTTTCTGCGGTGCATTTAGCAAAACTTCTCTTTTTTCCCTTTTTACTCTTATTCTTCCGATCTTGTTCTATTTATGATTATAAAATAAGTTCAATGAAAGCAATATGGATGATTGGGCTTAGCAATACAACTCGAGAAACAAGAAATGAGAGGATTGATGAAATACTGATAATAGTTTTACTTCTAATAAAAAAGAAATTCAAGGCAATATTCATCCTGCAATTGAACCAAAAATTTAAAGTAGAATGTGGAAAAAAAAAGAGTTAAAAGTAGGTATTGGAAGCATGAATAGGTAGAATATATAGCTAAAAATTTTCCTTTTTTATTTTTTCCTTGTTTAATGTTGCATGAATGTTTTTATTCGTCAAAATACTGACCTAACCTTTCTCCTCCCCCGTGTTTCACCCAGGTGAGTGTTGTGCCCTGATGTGTCAGGGAGTGCAGAAAGCCGCCCACGCCAGACTGTGGAGTACACAAGGTGATGGGTGAGAGAGAGAGAGTAGAGAGAGAGACGCCCGAGAGACCCCGAGAGAGAGAGAGGAGAGGGCACGGATGCCGCCCCGAGAGAGGAGAGAGGAGAGAGCGAGAGAGAGAGAGAGAGAGAGACTGAGAGAGAGCGACGGAGAGAGAGAGAGAGAGAGAGAGAGAGAGAGAGAGAGAGAAGGAGACGAGAGACGAGAGGAGAGATGAGAGAGACAGAGAGAGAGGGAGGGAGGGTAGGGAGGGACAAACACACAACAGAAAGGTTTTTTTTAAATTACCTATGCACACACACACACACACAACACACACACACACACACACACACACACACACACACACACACATCCAAGAATTACGTATCATTCATGGTATTAGTCATGGTAAAGATAAGATGCCATTATGCATCATTGATTCATGTATAAGATATATTTGTTACCTCCGCAAAACGAAGTGGAGGGTTATGTTTCACTCGATCTGCTGTCTGGTCTGTCTGTATGTTTGTTAGGTACAGGATTTCTCGAAAGTTAAATATAGATTTGACCAAAACTCGGTATACCAAAATGGTCATATTTTGTGTGGAGAGATAATACCTATGGAAGTATACCTATTTGGGGATGACGACTCCACCGCAGCCCCGTTCGGCCATGCAGATTAGGACGTTGTAAATGATAAAGTTTTTACATATACAGATAAAAAAACGACGAGCGGACTGCGGTAGCAGCATCATCTTAACCCCTTTATTTACCCACAGGCAACGCTGGTCACATCCCGTTTCCGAAATACTAATCAACGTATCTTCATCAAGCGCCCGAAACAGGGGACCGTAGACGCCCTGACGGTAAACCCTCACGCAAGGTTACAAAACTATCAAGGAACTTAACATTACTCTACACAAATGCCAGCAGAAGCATATTTTAAAGCGTAACGAATTATTCAGCATACGTTGTTGGCCGAAAACGCCGTAGCGTCAGTATCACTGAGAGCTTGGTGTCAACACAAAAGAATAACCATTTATTAGCTGAAATAGCTCATCCAGGCTTAAGACATTCCTAAATGTCGCACGCATTTTAAAGCAGGTGGAGGTGTCATTCTTTTACATTAAAGAAATTGCAAGCAATCGAAATCGATAAAGTAAACAAAGATCATGTATTGACTCAGTCTACGCAAAGATAAGCTAAACGGTAAATTGCGCTAATATGGGGGCAATATATCGTCCCCAAACTAAATGCGGAAGTAGATTGCCTCCTGTCGACGAGATAAAGTCAGGTTCGTGAACAATAATAACGATACAATTATTGTGGAGATTTTAACCGACATAATATAAACTGGAATAATAATTCTGCTGATAGAGAAGGTATGCGATGCTTGGGTGGATTGATATGAGTGAACGAAGTATATTAAATCAGGTGGTCCGTGAGCTACAAGGGATAATATAGCTAGATTTAGTTTTCACTACGACATTTGACTGATGATTACTGCGATATAAGAGTGAACATTTGGCAAACAGTGATCACAGGCTAATCAGATGCGGATAAATTGCCATGTAGACATCACAGAAAATCGGTTATTAGTCCCAAAATATAATAAAGCAGCTTTACGAAGATCAGCAGCGGTACTAAGCGAAGTTGAGGATTGACCTACTAATGGTAAAAACGCCGAGAACATGTGAGTATTACTAATAAAACTCAAATCGGTGGTGGAAAAAAATGTTTCCCAATGGTAGAAAACGTTTTGAATAACATAAACAGACCAGTGGATGAATTAATGAGATCCAAACAAATCATTGCAGAAAGCGCCGAGCGTATAAAGTTACAAACGATCAAATGCACAGACTGCGATTTAGCGAATACAAGACGTCAACGTCGATGCAAAAGGACTAATTCACAAGTCTAAAAAGCGCGAGTATGAAAGGAAAACAATTGTGCAAGTAATCCAAATCAAAACCCGAAAAGGTTCTTTCAAATACGTTCGAGTAAGAAAAAAGTCAAAAACAAGCGATTGTGACACTGAAAGATAATAATAATATCTTGGTAAATGATAATAAGAGTATGGGTTTCGTACTGAATGATAATTTTAATGCGGTATTAATTAAAAAGACGAAACTCATTACCAGAACCAGTAAACAGTATGAGGACTCGAAAGGGATAGGACGGTAATAGGAGAGATTAACAGTAGACGAAATATAAAGTATTTGGCCTGAAACTGACCAGAAAAATCCGTGGGGAAGGTGGGAGAAATCTCGCCGCGACTACTTCGCGAATGTCACAGTCAACTTTCGCTCCCATTAAAGATTATTTTCAATAATCGCTAAGTGAAAAACAACTGTCTAGTAGTGGAAATTAGAACTAATGTTACACCGATATTCAAGAAAGGAGTAAGAGCCTCGCAAGTAATTATCGCCAAATTAGTCTAACGTCCGTGATTGTATTTAAACTATTTGAGAAATATTCGGGATAAAATAGTGCTTTTTCGATGAAAAACTCTATAACAAACTCCCAGCTATGGATCGAAAATAAGAGATCCTGCTTAAACAAACCTACGGATTTTTTTACTGTCATTTATCAAACTGGCGACGCTAAAATTCCCTCGGATGTAATATACCTTGATTTCAGAACGCCTTCGATACATTTAAATAATCGACTTGACCAGCTAAGGGGCACATGGCATAGGCGAGCATTATGTTCATGGATTGGCGATTGGCTTCAAATCGTAAACAACGGGTAAGTAAGGAAATGTGAGGCATCTGATGGTAGATGTCACTAGTGGTGCATCAGGGCTCGGTATTGGGTCCTACTATTTTTCTGATAATACAACGATATGGACTGCGGACCTAGTTATCTAAAATATCAAAAATTTGCAGATGCCACCACATTAGGCGGTAAAAGCATATATTAGAGGAAAACTGCGAAACTATACAAAAGGATCTCGACAACTATCAGATTGGAGTGATAAATGGCTATTAAAATTCAATTCCGATAAATGTAAAGTAATGCATATAGCCAACGATAACCTCAAATATACTAGCAAAGCACAGATAAATCGTTAACTGAAGTACAGCAGGAAAAGGATTTAGGTGTCATCATCAGTAATGAATTCGTGAAAACAGGTCGCATTGCCTAGCTGCCAGTAAAAAGGCAAATATGATGTTTGGGCTTATTAAACATAACTTGAACATAAAACCGAAAGTAATACACAATTATACACGTCCTGGTAGGCCGCATTGGAATATGGCCGTTTCAATTATAGGTCGCCCCTGTTTCGTTAAAAAGATACAAGCCAAATTGGAATCAAGTGCAAAGAAGAGCAACAAACAAATCCATTTTCGAGGAAATTCCTATTATGAAGAGGAGACTGGGGAACACTTAAGTATTTCTTTAAAGGATCGTAGGAATCCGTGGGGACTGATAGAGAACCTAAGATCCTAAAAGTTTTGATCGTCATTACATCAAGGAGAACCTATTCGAGCTTTCAACTCAAGTGACACAAGAAATAATGGTTAAACCTAAACGGTCAACGTTGCATCACCGATCTCCGTAAAAATGTATTTCAATGTTAGAGTCGTTGATCGATGGAAACATGTTACAGCCAAATGTTGTCGGAGCCAAACACAATTAACTACATTCAAAACAGGACTTGACGCGCACTGTAAAGTAACTGGGTATTGATAGTGCGAATTCGTTCTAGTCACCGTGTGGATTGTTGTTAGTGGTCGTGGTAGTTGTCGTAGTATTTTCATATCCTATCATTTCTGCACTATGGAAACTTCATGTCTATTCCTATTTAGGGGACTGGTATCATTTTCCAACTGTTTTCTTACAAGTAGTTGATAGTCAGTAGTTCAGCAGAATACCCTCGCTATGGGACCGAAATAGGTTCTCCTGGTGTCTGTTACTCCTATGTAATCCTATGTTAATCCTCCTCCTCCCTCCTCCTCCCTCACCTCAAACCTCCCTCAACCTCAACCTCGTCAAGCGCATCTACTAACCGCATCACTCACTGGCCTCCGCAAAAAGCATGCCCCTGTCAACGGCATAACCTCATCACGCCGCCTTCACGCGCACTCATCTCCTACCTCCTGCCCGCTCCTCAGCCTCCTCCTACTAACGCCGACTCGTCAGCACGAAGACCGTCACGCCGACGTCTGTCCTCTGCACAGAAAACGCATCCTCCTCCTCCTCAACAATCTCCGCCGAATCAAACCTACTATCCGAAACCGTCCTCCTCCTCCGTCTCCGACTACGCCTACAACCTCATACTCCTCCTCAAACTACTCCTCTCCTCCTCCCATACTACTCCTCCTCAGCAAAAACCTCTGCACTCCTCCTCTAACTCACTACTATCCTCCTCCTCCCTCAACCACTCCTCCTCCTCAACCTTCCTCTCCTCCTCCCGTCCTCATCAACCTCAACCTACTCCGGGTTAAGTAGTCGGTATTCCAAAACCCTACTCAACCTCCTCCTACTCAACCTCCTTCAACCTCCCTCCTCCTCCTTCAAACAACCTCCTCCTCCTCCTCCTCCTCCTCCTCCTCCTCCTCACCTCCTCCTCCTCCTTCTCCTCCTCCTCTTCCTCCTCAAATATAACAATTATTAAACAAATATTCTCTCTACTCCCCTTGTCTAATTTTCTTTCGTGTCTCCCCTTCACAAAAAAATTATAATATCAAAATAATATAAATGTCCCAAAATTGTGTAGCTACAAATCAAAAAGTCTGAATAATATTGTAACTTAAAAAAAGATCGCAAATGAAATTACTGACGAGACAAAAAAATGGATTGAATCTGCCAACTAAGTCAAATTGAAATGCAAATGAAAATTAAATCAAAAAATCTATGAAATGCAAAAGTTTATGAATTTTTTATATATTTTGTTATGTATGTCAATTGTCCTGGGAATTATTTTTTGTATCTTTTTTTGCATTTTATTCTCTCTCTCTCTCTCTCTCTCTCTCTCTCTCTCTCTCTCTCTCTCTCTCTCTCTCTCTCTCTCTCTCTCTCTCTCTCTCTCTTTTCCTGTCTCTGTCTGTCTCCCTTTGTCTGTCTGTCTGTCTCTCTCTCTCTGTCTGTCTGGTTTTTTATGTCTCTCTCTCTCTCTCTCTCTCTCTCTCTCTCTCTCTCTTCTCTCTCTCTCTCTCTCTCTCTCTCTCTCTCTCCGTGTCTGTGTGTCTTGTCTCTCTATTTGTCTGTCTGTCTCTCTCTCTGTCTGTCTTTCTGTCTTTCTCTTTATTAGTCTCTCTCTCTCTCTCTCTCTCTCTCTCTCTCTCTCTCTCTCTCTCTCTCTCTCTCTCTCTCTCTCTCTCTCTCTCTTTCTTTCTCTGTCTCTCTCTCTCCGTGTCTGTATGTCTTGTCTCTATTTGTCTGTGTCTCTCTCGCTGTCTGTCTTTGTCTTTCTCTTTATTAGTCTCTCTCTCTCTCTCTCTCTCTCTCTCTCTCCTCTCTCTCTCTCTCTCTCTCTCTCTCTCTCTCTCTCTCTCTCTCTCTCTCTCTCTCTCTCTCTCTCTCTCTCTCTCTCTCTCCCGTACTTTGAGTTACACAAATGTGAGGCAATGTTTCAGCATGGGAGAAGTGGTTGCCAATAACTGTTTAGAGTGAACCCAACGTTTTTAAACCAAAGAAGGATTTTTCATTTTACCTGGAACTTGAATTATGTTTATCCTCCTCCTCCTCCTCCTCCTCCTCCTCCTCATCCCTTTAAACTTCCCATAATATTTTAATTTTAATTTTACAAGTTGCTTTATTAAGTTTAAAACAATACTTCGATTAAGTACTGGAATGACCTTGAAAAGAGAGAGGGGAAAGAGGGAAGACAATTAAAGGGGAAACAGGGAAGATAAACAATACAAAGGGAAAAAAGGGAAGAAAATTAGACCGAGGGGAAAAAGGGAAGAAAAAGAAGACAGAGGGGAAAAAAGGAAGAAAAATAATACCGAGGGGAAAAAAGGAAGAAAAAGAAGACAGGGAGACAGAGGGGAAAAGAGGGAAGGAAATCAGGACAGAGTGGAAAACTGGGAAGAAAAAGAAGTCAGTGGGGAAAAGAGGGAAGAAAATTAAGACCGAGGGGAAAAGGGAAGAAAATTAAGACCGAGGGGAAAAATATAAGAAAAATAAGACCGAGGGGAAAACAAGAAAATTAAGACCGAGGGGAAAAGAGGGAAAAAATTAAGACCAAGGGGAAAAAGCGAAGAAAAATAAAAACTGAGGGGAAGAAAGTGAAGACTGAGGGGAATAAAGGGAAGAAAATCAGGACAGGGAAAGAAGGGAAGGAAAAAATACCGAGGGGAAAAGAGGGAAGAAAATGAAGACAGAGGGGAAAATGGAAGAAAAAGAAGGCCGGGGAAAAATAAAAAAAAGGGAGGAAAATGAAGACCGAGGGGAAAAGAGGAAGAAAATGAAAACCGAGGGGAAAAAAGGGGAAAACAAAGTCTAAAATAAGAGAAAAAGTGTAAAATGGGTAACGTGTCTAGGAGAAAGGGGAAAAAAGAGGGTAGGGAAAGTGATGGGCAACCAAAAGAGGGGAAAATAATACAATAAGTCATCTGTGTCATTTATTTTCTGCTTTCCTAGAGAATTTTTATTATTTCTATTTTTTTTCCTTTTCTGAGATATGGAGTGACTTCCTTCCTTCCTTCCTTCTTTCTTTCTTTTTCTTCTGATGCTGCAGCGATTTTTGATGTGTGTGTGTTGAGCGAGAGGGAGAGAGAGAGAGAGAGAGAGAGAGAGAGAGAGAGACTTTTATGTAACTAGCTCTTCCTCCTCTTCCTTCTCCTTCCTCTTCTTAGGATATATGAGAAGTGTGTGTGTGTGTGTGTGTGTGTGTGTGTGTGTGTGTGTGTGTGTCCTTTACTATTTATTTATGTATCTACTTGTCTTCAATCTCAACTTTATTAACCTCTCTCCCGGAAGAGGAGGAGAGAGAGAGAGAGAGAGAGAGAGAGAGAGAGAGAGAGAGAGAGAGAGAGAATGTCATGTGTTCCGTGAAAGAAAATCAAGAGAACAAGGAAGAGAAGAGGAAATTCAAGGGAGGAAGGAATAGAGGAAGGAAAAGGGAGAAAAAGCAAGAGGCACAATAAAGAAGAAAAAAAACAAAATAAACAGAGAGTAAGAAAGAGACGGAAAAATTCATCAGAGAGAGCGAAGAGAGACGGAGAGAGAGAGAGAAAGAGAGGAGAGAGAGAGAGAGAGAAGAGAGCAGCACATATATAACACACACACAACCATAAAGTAATTACCATGACAATATATTGCACTTGAGGTTCGTATGAATAGATCTTGTATCTACATAAACACAATGAATAAAAGTCAAGAAATAATACTCATCATGTCAAAATAAATGCATAATGGAATGTATGTGTTGTAGGAATGACATGGAAAGATAATGCAGAATATGCATGAAGTCAAAAAAAATGAAGGATTATGAATAAATGAAAGTACGCGTGTGATGTAACAAGTAAGGAATACAAGTCAGTAACAAGTAAAAACTAAGTAAGGAAATACAAGGAAGTAACAAGTAAAACACGTAAGGAAGACAAGTAAGTAACAAGTAAACCAAGTAAGTAACAAGTAAAACAAGTAAGAATACAAGTATAGTAAACAAGTAAAACAAGATAAGGAACAAGTAAAACAAGTAAGAATACAAGTACAGTAACAAGGTAAAACAGTAAGAAGACAAAGTAAGTAAACAAGTAAAAAAAGTAAGTAACACTAAGAAGACAAGTAAGAACAAGAAAACAAGCAAGAAGACAAGTAAGTTTTGGCCCGGGGGGCGCCCATTACCTCTCTCTCTCTTCTTTCTCTCTCCCTCCTCCTCTCTCTCTCCCCCCCCCCCCCGTACTTGAGTTACACAAATGTGAGCAATGTTCAAGCAGGAGAAGTGGTTGCAATAACTGTTTAAGTGAACCCAACGTTTTTAAACCAAAGAAGGATTTTCATTTTACCGGAATTGAATTAGGGGGTTAAATTTTTTCCTCCTCCTCCCTCCTCCTCCTCCTCCTCCTTTTTCCCCCTCCTCCTCCTACCCAGATCCCTTTAAATTCCAAATATTTTATTTAATTACAAGGGGCTTTATAAGTTAAAACAATACTTCGATTAAGTACTGGAATGACCTTGAAAAAGAGGGGGAAGAGGGAAGAAAAAGGGAAGGGAAGATAAACAATAAAAAGGGGAAAAAAGGGAAAAAATTAGACCGAGGGGAAAAAAGGGAGAAAGAAGACAGGGGGGAAAAAAAAGGGGAAGAAAAATAATAACCGAGGGGAAAAAAGGAAAAAGAAAAAAAAGACGGGGGAAAGAGAGAAGGGGAAAAGAGGGAAGGAATCGGACAGAGGAAAAAAGGGGAAGAAAAAGAAGTTCAGTGGGGAAAAAGGGAAGAAAATTAAGACCGAGGGGAAAAGGGAAGAAAATTAAGACCGAGGGGAAAATAAAAAAAATAAGACCGAGGGAAAACAAAAAATTAAGACCGAGGGGAAAGAGGGAAAAAATTAGACCAAGGGAAAAAAGCAAAGGGAAAAAAAAAACTGAGGGAAAAAGTGAAGATGAGGGGAATAAAGGGGGAAGAAAAAAATCAGGACGGAAAAAAGGAAGGAAAAAATACGAGGGAAAAGAGGAAAAAATAAGAAAGGGGAAAATGGAAGAAAAAGAAGACCGGGGAAAAATAAAAAAAAGGGAGGAAAATGAAGACCGAGGGGAAAAGAGGAAGAAAATGAAAACCGAGGGGAAAAAAGGGGAAAAAAGTCTAAAATAAGAGAAAAAAGTGAAAAGGGTACGTGTCAGGAAAAGGGGAAAAAAAGAGGGTAGGAAAGAGAGGCAACCAAAAAGAGGGAAAATAACAAAGAAATCGTGATTATTTTGCTTTCTAGAGAAATTTAATTATGTTTATTTTCCCTTTTTGGATATGGAGTGACTCTTCCTTCTTCCTTCTTTCTTTCTTTTTCTTCTGATGCTGCAGCGATTTTTGATGTGTGTGTGTTTTTTTTTTTGCGTGGAGGGTGGAAGAGAAAGAAGGGAGAGAAGAGAGAGAGAGAGGGGAGAAGAGATTAGAGACTAGTCTCTCTCTCTTCCGTAGGAATAGAGAAGTGTTGTTGTTTGTTCTGTTTTTGTGTGGATTTGATATTGTTTGTATGTATTGTTATTCATTTGATACTTTCGGAAGAGGGGGGGTAGGAATAAGTAGATAGGAGAAACGTATAACCTGGAAGAGAGGAGAGAGAGAGAGAGAGAGAGAGAGAGAGAGAGAGAGAGAGAGAGAATGTCATGTGTTCCGTGAAAGAAAATCAAGAGAACAAGGAAGAGAAGAGGAAATCAAGAGGAGGAAGAGATAGAGGAAGGAAAAGGAGAGAAAGCAAGAGCACAATAAAGAAGAAAAATAAACAAAATAAACAAGAGAGTAAGAAAGAGACGGAAAAATTCATCAGAGAGAGAGAGAGAGAGAGAGAGAGAGAGAGAGAGAGAGAGAGAGAGAGAGAGAGAGAGAGAGAGAGAGAGAGAGAGAGGAGAGAGAGATAGCACACATATAACACACACACAACCATAAAGTAATACCAATGACAATATATGCACTTTGAGCTTTCGTATGAATAGGCATCTTTGTATCTACATAAACACAATGAATAAAAGTCAAGGAAATAATACTCATCATGTCAAAATAAATGCATAATGGAATGTATGTGTGTATGAATGACCATGGAAAGATAATGCATGAAATATCGATGAATGTCAAAAAAATGAATGATATGAATAAATGAAAGTACTCGTGTGAATGTAACAAGTAAGAATACAAGTAAGTAACAAGTAAAACAAGTAAGAATACAAGTAAGTAACAAGTAAAACAAGTAAGAAGACAAGTAAGTAACAAGTAAAACAAGTAAGTAACAAGTAAAACAAGTAAAAAACAAGTAAGTAACAAGTAAAACAAGTAAGAAGACAAGTAAGTAACAAGTAAAACAAAGTAAGAATACAAGTAAGTAACAAGTAAAACAAGTAAGAAGACAAGTAAGTAACAAGTAAAACAAGAACAAGCAAGAAGACAGTAAGTAACAAGTAAAACAAGTAAGAAGACAAGTAAGTAACAAGTAAAACAAGCAAGAAGACAAGTAAGTAACAAGTAAAACAAGCAAGAAGACAAGTAAGTAACAAGTAAAACAAGCAAGAAGACAAGTAAGTAACAAGTAAAACAAGTAAGAAGACAAGTAAGTAACAAGTAAAACAAGCAAGAAGACAAGTAAGTAACAAGTAAAACAAGTAAGAAGACAAGTAAGTAACAAGTAAAACAAGTAAGAATACAAGTAACAAGTAAAACAAGTAAGTAACAAGTAAAACAAGTAAGAATACAAGTAAGTAACAAGTAAGAATACAAGTAAGGACAGACACAGATAGAGCAAATACGTTAGTCCCAAATTCACAAGTAGACAAGTTTGTCCATCAAGTATTGTCAAGAAATCCTGTCTAGTAATTGTATTGTAGAGTGTAGAAAATAAAATCAGTGATTGCTATACAGAGTGCAAGTCAGAGTGCATTTGGCGTGCAATTAGTGATGGTTCGTTAGCTCAAGCAGGATTGAACGCCATCATCTCAAAGGATCGAGTTTCAACACACAATAATAAGAACACAGCAGTCATTATAAACAGTCAATGATGCAAATTAACTAAAACTTTATCCTTTTACTACAAGACAGGAAAACAAGCTCAGTTCCTCCTACATAGAGATAAGCAATCCTTCACAGCCACCATACTTATAGATCTAACTACTTTTTTCTTTCTTTTTCTTTTTTTACTTTTTTGTCAGTTTTTATATTTTTTTATTTGATTTTCTATTTTGGTGTCTTTTGTCATTATTATTTGCTCCGCATGAGTGTGAGGGGGTGTGCGGGGCCCTCAGCGGGGCGGGCACGGGTACCGGCGGGACGGCTGGGACGCCATGCCCCGGTGGCCCCCTGACCCTGACTTGACCCGCGGCGGGGGGAGGGTGCAGGGACGGGGGGAGGGGGGGAGGCTTGGGTGGGGTGAGGTTTGTGGAGTGGAAGGGAAGGAGGAGAAGTCAGAGAGAGGAAGAAGTTGGGAGGGGGGGGCATATAGAGGGGCTAGGCGTCGGCGACCTTGGTGGTGGTGAGGGACAGGTCAATGTGGTTGGGAAAGTCCCGCAGGATGTCCCGCACGGTGCTGACGGCCTTCAGGTCGGTGTCCTGGCCCATGTGCTTCCTGAAGGAGGCCACGACCAGCCACGAGTCCTTCTCCCTGAGCCGCGTCACGTAGTCCAGGAAGGTGAGGGCGTGGTAGGCACAGCTCCTGAAGCCCCGCCGCTGGAAGTCTGCCCGCACCACCGTCACCTACCACTCGCCGATGTGGTGGCGGCGGCAGAAGGTAGCGAAGGGCGGGAAGGGCGTGGTGGACCGTGGGTCGAAGTAGAGGTAGCGGCCGTCGCCACAGCGGAACAGCGACACCACGTGGTGGTAGACGCTGACCTTGACGGCGCACAGCAGGCCTCTGCCACGGCCCAGGGCCCCGTGCCCGGCCCACTGCTCGGCGTCCATCATCACCTCCACGCAGCGGCCCAGCGGCCGCGGCGTGTCCCTGATGATGGCGGTCACGTCGGTGCTCTTCAGCATCCGCACGTCCTCCACCAGGCGGCGGGTGCGCTCGTCCGCGCCCAGACTGCCGGGTGCTGGCAGTGCTGTCTTGGTGGTCATGCTTGTAGGGGGGGTGTTAGTGTGTGCTGGGAAGGCTTGGGGGGCGCTTCGATGCAAGTTGCTCCTGAAGGTTCCGAGCACAGAGGGTAGCAGGATTTGGGATACACAGCTTGGAATAATGGGATGATCAACATGACCAAATAAGGGACAGCCATCAGAGGTCTGGTGACACCGCTTGGAGTTAAGGTGAAGAGGCAGTCTTCCTAGATCCAAGCAGGCGGGTTAGTTCCAATGTCGGTTCCAAGGTGGTGCCCTTGGCGTCACGAGAGACTCACGCCCCTACAGGCTGCTGCCATAAGGGCGAAGGTGGGGTGGAAGCATTCCTCTGTCCTGCAATGCCAAGTGTTGTTACTATTACTACTGTAGCAGAAGTTACCCGTAAAAAGTGTGATGCTCTGAAAGACAACCTGAATGGCTGTGTACACGTTACACCGTCTCTCTCTCTCTCTCTCTCTCTCTCTCTCTCTCTCTCTCTCTCTCTCTCTCTCTCTCTCTCTCTCTCTCTCTCTCTCTCTCTCTCTCTCTCTCTCTCTCTCTCTCTCTCTCTCTCTCTCTCTCTCTTCATCTTTTCCGTTATATTAATTTCTTTCTTATTTACTCCCAGGTGCAACATTTCTCATATTGCTTCGCTCACATTACGAAGAGTCAAATTAAGAGCCTTGAAAGACACTGTGTCAATACGCTTCGTTCACACACGTTGAATATTTTACTTTATTTCGTTTTTTTCATGTATTTCACTCATTCATTTTTTTTTGTATAATTTGTATTACATGATTTTTTTTATTTTTACTATTTATTTCACTGTTTTTGTTGTTTATTTTATTTTATTTTGTTGTTGTTTTTGTTATTTTCCTAATTATTCCACTTTTGTTGTTGTTGTTTTGGTATACATTTTTTCTCTCGTGTCATGTTGTCAGAGAGAGAGAGAGAGAGAGAGAGAGAGAGAGAGAGAGAGAGAGAGAGAGACTAATAAAGAGAAAGACAGACAAAGAGACAGACAGACAAATAGAGAGAGAGACAAGAAACAGAAGGAAGAGAGAGAGAAAGAGAGAGAAAGAAGACAAAGAGACGAGAGAGAGAGAGAGAGATGAGAGAGAGACAGACATACAGACGAGAGAGAGATGGAAGAGAGAAGCGAGGAGAAAGAGAGATAGAGAAGATAGACGAAGGAGAGAGCGTTCTGACGCCAATAAATACAAGACATAAAATCATATTTACTTTATACATGACGTAATTTTACAAAAGCGTGTGAAAATTAATGATAAGAAATAATTTACAAAGCTATTTTTCCTTTGCTTTCAATGATTTACTTTATTCTGATTTGTAAGCATAAAACATTGTCTCGGTTTATATATTTTTAAATTTTCAGAATATGAGATGAAAGATAAATAGAAGAAGAAATATTGACAGTTATATTATCGCTTGTTTTGATGTATAAAATTAGAGTTATTTCTATTACATTATTGTGTTATATAAAGCAGAAAACATGTACGCCTATGATCTATCACAAAGAATCAACATTATATATATAATATATTTATATATTTCTATCTTCTTCTATAATAATATAATCGAAAGTGTGTGTGTGTGTGTCTGTGTGTCCGCTATAGGTTCCGCCCCCAGTGGCGAAATCCCATCATATGGCACAGTTTTAGAACCAGGTTCTTCCAGGGGAAGGTTTTAAGGCCAATTTGGGGGATGATCCGATCACTTTTTTTTATTTTTTATTTTTAGTATTAGCGAGAATTGTGAAAAAAAGTGGGTTGCGAGAATTGAGGAAACCTTGATGTAGGGTGATGGGTAATGGGTGAGTGAATGGGTGGGGTGATGGGTAATGGGTGTGGGGTGATGGGTGAGTGAATGGGTGGGGGGTGATGGGTTGGGGATGATGGGTGATGGGTGAGGGAATAGGTGGGGGGTGTTTGGGTAATGGGTGAGTGAATGGGTGTGTGGTGATGGGTATGGGGATTAATGGGGGGGTGAGGGAATGGGGTGGGGGGTGATGGGTAATGGGTGAGTGAATGGGTGGGGGGTGATGGGTAATGGGTGAGTGAATGGGTGGGGGGTGATGGGTAATGGGTGAGTGAATGGGTTGGGGGTGATGTGAATGGGTTGGCGTTAATACATACATTTCTACATCCATGATTTCAGGAAAGTTAGAAGGGGCTATCTGGAGAGTCTGTATTTGGTGGGCCTTTGGCCCACCAATAGCCCTCCGCAGGAGCTAGCCCAAAAGTCCGCCCGGAGGGCGGACTTTCGGCTAGTGTATTATATTTATTATAATACACACAGATATCAAAGAAAATAATAGCAATCATAAAAAATAAAAAAATACCCAGCAGATAAAATCGATAAAACGGTGAATATGAAAAAGCAAATAAATTATAAAAATTATTAATATTGACTTGTAATCATTAATGAATAAATAATCTATTAAATAGTCTAATATCATCATTAATATCATTAATAATCTAATGCATTGTTATAATATTATATTATTATATAATAGTATTATAACAATATTTTGAGTATTAAATAGATAATAGAAAATAGATAAACCACACTGGATGGAAATGAATTATGGGAGGCAATCGTAATAATGAATAAATAATCATGAATAGTAATTAATGATGATGATGATACAGTAAATGAATGAATATAATGATAATAAATAATAATAATGATGATAATGAATAAATAATAGTGAATAATAATGAAAAAATAGATAAAATATACAATGATAAGAATTACGAGGCGATATATCATTGGTTATCAGTTATCAGTTAATAGTAGTTGTTATCAGCCTCGTTATGCAATAGCGATATAAAGAGTAATTAATGACATAGTGTTATCTCTTATCTCTTTAATGTCCTTTAATTATCTTTGTTGTCTGAGGCCAATCCATATTTTAGAAATGTGTTTAAATGTAATTGTTGTTAATATATTTTTAGAGTTAGGATTATTTTTAAGTTTTGCATATTTTTGGGGGGTTTGTGTGTTGTTTTTGTGGTAATAGTAGTAGTAGTAGTAGTAGCAGTAGTAGTATTAGTAGTAGTGGGTAGTAGTAGTAGTAGTAGTAGTAGTAGTAGTAGTAGTAGTAGTAGTAGTAGTAGTGGTGGTAGTAGTAGTAGTAGTATAGTAGTAGTAGTAGTAATAGTAGTAGTAGTGGTGGTGGTGATAGTAGTAGTAGTAGTAGTAGTATAGTAGTAGTAGTAGCAGTAGTAGTAGTAGTAGTAGTAGTAGTAGTAGTAGTAGTAGTGGGGGTAGTAGTAGTAGAGTAGTGTAGTAAAGTAGTATAAGTAGGTGGTAGTAGTAGTAGTAGAGTAATATGTAGTAGCGTATTAGTATATGAAGTTAGTAGTAGTTAGTAGTAGTAGTAGTAGTATAAAAGAGTAGTAGTTACATATATATATATATGTAGTATAGCAGTATAGTGTAGTCATAGTTAGTAAAGTAGTAGTAAGTAGTAGTAGTATCAGTCATCAATCATCATTCCATTAATAGTGCATTACGTAGATATACAGAGACTGATGCATAATATAGAATGTAGTGCTAGTGTATAAGTAGTAGTAGTCAGTAGTAGTAGAGTATAGAAGTAGTAGTAGTCAGTAGTAGTAGTATAAGTAGCAGTAGTATAAGTAGTATATAGTTAGTAGTTAGTTGAATTCCATAGTACAGTAGAGTAGTATATATAGTAGCTAGTAGTGTAGGCAGTAGTGCAGAAGTAGTAGTAGTAGTAGTAGTAGTAGTAGTAGTAGTAGTAGAAGCAGTGTAGCAGTAGTAGTAGTAGTAGTTAGTAGTAGTAGCTAGTGAGTAGTAGTAGTAGAGCAGAGAGTGTATAGTTAGTAGTAGTAGCTAGTAGTAGTAGTATGTAGTAGTAGCAGAGTAGTTAGTACTGTAGTTAGTAGTAGCAGTTATGTATAGCATTACGTTCAGATATAGTACGTATATTGAGTAATGTAGCAGAGTCGCTAGTTTAGCAATGTATGTAGTAGTGTAGTATGTAGTAGAATATAGTAGTCACTCAGTAGCTGTGCAGTTTATTGTCTATATGTCCTGTCTGTTCATCGTTCAATTAGTTCTCGTGTGGCTACATTATCATGTAATAAATACTCGGTTATAGATATAACATATCGTATTTCTTGATCTGTCTTCCTCGTCATCTTTGTTTCTCAATATTAGTCCGGTATCATTTCATACAAACTCGCATTGTAACTATCTCTCTTCTTCTCGCCCTCTTTCTCATCTCTCTGTCTCTCTCGATCATCTCTTCTCTCTCTCTCTCTCTCTCTCTCTCTCTCTCTCTCTCTCTCTCTCTCTCTCTCTCTCTCTCTCTCTCTCTCTCTCTCTCTCTCTCTCTCTCTCTCTCTCTCTCTCTCTCTCTCTCTCTCTCTGTATTATTCGCTTTTCTTTTCATTTACAGTTTTCAGTGTTAATTAAAAAGCATTAAGGAGAAAGCACGTTGTATTTATAGCAAGTTAAAGAGCAAGACGTAAACACTAGAGCTCTTTAATTGTGTGGTGTGTGTGTGTGTGTGTGTGTGTGTGTGTGTGTGTGTGTGTGTGTGAATAGAATATAATATAATAGAATAGAATTTATTATTGCTCAGACTTTATAAATAAAGTATGGAGCACAGCTCCCTATAAGATACCATAACATTTTGGCAGACATTTCAAACTAGCCATAAGACAGTGTGCTACATTCACATAACAGATAAGTACTACGTAAACTAAAAGTTAGGAGAAATTCCAAGTGTCATTTCCAAAACTAAGTGCACATAGAAAAATATAAATAAAGAGTAACTAATAATCATATATACTTGTTAGCTTATCTAAACAATCTCAAAATTGATCTGATGAATAATGACAATTCTTCAAACATTCCACTGTTACTTTGCATAACGCAACAACTTAAAATGCGTTGGGCCTAATTGGTAGTATTTCTGATATACAGATCCCGCATCCTTTAACAATTCCTCGTTAGTACATTCGAATAGGACATGAAATTCATCTCTCTACAACATTAGCAATAACACGTTGCTCAAAGACGATCTTCTCTGTTTACACCTGTGTATCTACCAACTTTATTGGTAGTCTATTTGTTGCTTTTTCTGATATCTAGTTCCTGGATGCGAATACTGTTCGGTATGTTTATGACGAGGTACACCCTCCATACCATAAATCTGCTTAAATATATTGTAGTTACTGCATAACGATTTTGTTGATAATTTATGATGCCAGGTAGTAATCCACTGATCCTTTAGACTCAACTTCACTGCTTCTTAAACCATGTAGTGTTGGGCGACATTTTTGTGATAACCACACCCTGACATACCACACTCATTACATATATTCTTAATGCAGGCAACCCATGGAGAGTGTATAACCCTAACATATCCAAATGCAACAAACATTGATACATTATATGGCATATTTTAGTGTTTTTTTACCTGAAATTATCCGAGATACAGTAACCTACTTCTGCACTTTATATGATTTCAGTGGGTACACTTCCAAGTCACCATATACCATAATCATTGCTAGCGTTTTCTTATGAAACACACAACATCTGTTTTAAGATTTTAAAGTTGTAATTCTCTAGCTCATCTAATCCTATAGTCTCCCCAATCTCAGCTGCATAGGTCAGTACTGGGTAACACCATGGTATAAATAATTCCCAACTCTGCATTGTCAACTGGTCGAAGTCAACTTTCTACTTTACCTATTGTGATACATTGCTCTTGTTGCTTGTTCTTCAACTCTAGCTCTCCTTACGGAACCTGCATTGTAATTAAATAATACCCCAAGATACTTGTAATCTTTCTACCACCTCAACTTTTTTCATGAACCCAAATTCAAATTTATAATTAATTAGATGAGTTTTTCCCCTACTGGACCCACTATTTTTGTTTTGTTACAATTATCTTTAACTGCCAACTCATTCAGTAAGGTATAAAATCTATCAGAGCTGCTTCATTCCTTCCTCCTGTCACATAAATATAATTGTATCTCTGCGTACATTAGAACAAAAAGTTTCAAATAGGAGTTTATCAAATCATGACCAAAATCTATAAAATTGCAGTTACATCAAGTAATTTACTTTCACTATCATTATGTAAAAAGCGAAAAGCAAGGGCGACAATTTTCCCCTTGCCTTACTCCCATGTTGCATACAAATTTCACACTCTTGGTTTAGCATTACACAACCTGATGTTACTATACATTTTCTAGATTACATTCAGTATTTTCCCCATTCACTTTCTCCCTCACTAGCTTGTACCAAACCCTCACGCCACACCATATCAAAGTCTTTCTTGTAGGGGTGCTACGAATAAAAACAAAAAAGCTTCTTTTTTTCTCCAGTTGAACAAATCAATTATATACGCATTTTAAGCAAAAATATATGGTCTAGAATTTTTTTAGAAAAAGTTTTTAAAAAAAACTCATGCCTACAACCAGCTTGTGTTTTCATTATATATTGCTAGTATCAGAATATTTAGTTAGTCTAATCATTGAGTATAGGAGGTGAACAGTTTACCCAGGCAGCTAAGTCAGGGTGATGCCCGGTAATTAATTTGGCGTCTTGAATGTCCTCCTTTGTTCTTATAGAGTGGCACTACCCTACCCACCCAGCCACTCAGATGGCATGATCCCTATCAGTATCTTATTAAAAATAGCTTGACATATAGAGGGAACAGAATGTGGCTGAATACTTTTAAAATATATGCCATTTTTAATATGATGTCAGTTGCTGTGGCTTTATCGTTCTTTAGTTTCTTAATTTTCTCTTTCACCTCTTCCTCGTTTGGGCTCTTAAGTATTGGTCAGGGGGTCAGTGTTGTTATCATAATCTGTGATTGTGTTTATTGCGATTTAGAATTCTGTCATCACTGCAAGCGGGTTTAAAATGCTCATAAAAATTGTTTAGTGTAATGGGAATCTACGTTCTTTTTTTACCATTTAGGATTTTCCAGAATGCTTTAGGGTCACAGCTTCTGTTTTTTTCTAAGTTTCCTTTATTAAGTTGTCCTTTCTTAGATTTACTCTTTTTAATTCACCTTTTGTATCTTTTGCTTTTCTCCAATCATAGTATTAAAATTGACCCTATTCTATGCAATTGTACTTATGCCTGGCTTTGTTGATATTTTCCCCCCCCTTTTTTTTCTTACTTTTCCAACACTGATTATCATACCCCTCTAAGGTGGCAATTATTACTCTTTTTTAGATATGTTTCCTTTATATTGTTGAAAGGTTGTAAGTGCAGCTCATCAAAATTTGCTTTAGTTCCTGATTAATATCATCAACAGATTAATTCATCTATATTTGCTATTATCCCATTTACCTTGCCGTACATCATTTCCTTTCATACACACTCATTTTCTCAGCTTTCCATTTTCCTGTTCATACACCCCAAGACCTGGCTTACCTCTGAGCATTATTTGTATTACAGTGGCTACATTACCTGTACTATTTGGATTTCAGTGTGCATGTAGCCCACAGTGTACTCAGAGAATAATGCATCATAATCAGTCTTCTAAAAACTGCAACCACTGCATAACTATGGGGAACCTAGAAAAATAATCTATAGTTGTATCATGTGTTTGTTGTAAATTTTCCCACAGCACAGTCCCACCTAATTACCATTAAATATAATACTTGATTCTTTTTAACAAACCTCTCACCAATTTTCTGCTAAGAATTCGCTGTCTGGGGTTATGTCCCTGGTAGCCTCTGTCCCAGCTATGTCAAGATCATTAGACTTGTGTAGGGACACCAACAGACACATGATCATCACCACTAACAGAAACATATGTGAACAATCAGGCATAGTTAGAGTAGAGCATTAAAATCACCACAAAAGTATCGTGTCTATAATCATTGTTTGTGTAATTTAGTAAAAAATCATCTATTCATCAAAATGTTGTACTTTGCCCATACTTGAATGTGAGGGAGGATGTAAACACTGCTGATTACCAATTCCTGATCTAAACTTACACTCCTCCTCTCTATTATAATTGATAGTAAAGATTCATAGTTATTTCTTATCAGTCACCCTACAAGTGAAGCAAACATCCTTTTTTAATAGCAATAAGGATACCACCAGACTTGAATCTACTTAATTTGCATCTGTTTCTTAAAGACAATGTCAAACCAATATTGTCCATGCTCCTTCACATTATTCATGTCAGCATCATCGCATTTTGTTTCGGGGGGGGGGGGGCCCAAAAAACAAAGAACATCATAGCTTTTTAGTTGGTTTAACAAGATCTACCGATAAAAGCTTTGACTTGTACGACAAACACATTGAAGATAGACATCAATAAACAGTTGGTGGGATATATATGGCACAAGGTTAATATTGTATTGTGGTGTACATGCACAGGGTTAGATATTGTTCAGTGGTGAGTTTTCATTGTGATGTGGTATTACCTGACCAAAGGTTGAGTATATTGTTCAGTGTGAGTTCTCATTGTGATGTGGTAATAACCTGCAAAGGTTAGTATTTGTCAGTGTGAGTTCATTGTGATGTTGTTACCGGACAAGGGTTAGTATTGTTCCAGTGTGAGTTATTGTGATGTGGTATACCTGCACAAAGGGTTAGTATTGTTCAGTGTGAGTTCTTGTGGTGGTGATACCTGGACAAGGGTTATATGTCAGTGTGAGTTCATTGTGATGTTGTATATACCTGACAAAGGGTTAGTATTGTTCTGTGTGAGTGTATTGTCGGTGGTATAACCTGACAAAGGGTTTTAGTATTGTTCAGTGTGAGTTGTATTGTGTTGTGGTTATACCTCACAAAGGTTAGTATTGTTCAGTGTGAGTGTATTGTGTTTGGTATACCTGACAAAGGTTAGTATTGTTTCGTGTTATGTATTGTGTTGTTGTATACCTGACAAAGGGTTAGTATGGTTCAGTGTTAGTGTTATTTGTTGATGTGGTAATACCTGACAAAGTGTTATTAATTGTTCATCTGTGGAGTGTATTGTGTTGTGGTATACCTGACAAAAGGTTAGTATTGTTCATGTGAGTGTTATTGTGTTGTGTATACCTGACAAAGGGTTTAGTAAATTGTTCAGGTTTAGTGTATGTGTTGTGGTATACCTGACAAAGGGTTGTATGTTCAGTGTGAGGTGTATTGTGTGTGGTATAGTCCTGACAAAGGGTTCTATTGTTCAGTGTGAGTTCATTGTGACGTGGTATACCTGACAAAAGGTTAGTATTGTTCCGTGTGGAGTGTATTTGATGGTGTATACCCTTACAAAGGGTTGTATTGGTTCATGTGGAGTGTCTTGTGATGTGGTATACCTGACAAGGTTTAGTATTGTTTCAGTGTGAAGTGTATTGTGTTGTGGTATAATTGACAAGGGTTATTATTGTTCAAGTGTGAGTGTATTGTAGATGTGGTATACCTACAAAGGGTTAGTATTGTTCAGTGTGAGTTTCTTGTGATGTGGTATACCTGACAAAGGGTTAGTATTGTTCAGTGTGAGTGTATTGTGATGTGGTATACCTGACAAGGTTAGTATTGTTCAGTGTGAGTGTATTTGTGATGTGGTATACCTGACAAAGGGTTTATATTGTTCAGTGTGAGTGTATTGTGATGTGGTATACCCTGACAAAGGTTAGTATTGTTCGTGTGAGTGTATTGTGTTGTGGTATACCTGACAAAGGGTTTAGTATTGTTTCAGTGTGAGTTATTGTGTTTGGTAATATAACCTGACAAGGGTTAGTATTGTTCAGTTTTGGTGATGTGGTATTGTGTTGTGGTATACAAGGTCCAGGTAAATATTCTTCACTGTGAGTGTAATATTGTTCATAGAAATGTGCTGTGCTCCAGCAAATCCTAGAACCTGATCAAATAGTCCCCAGTTTATCTTTTTTCAATCAGGAGAAGTATACTCCTTTTGTAGATCATCAGGTTATTTATGACCACAGGCCTTCCAACCACTAGTGAACCAGGCCAGTAACTTCCCTCCCTGTTGAACCATTTTTCACTGCTTCCTGTTCTTTAAACCGACTCAACATTTTGGCCCTTAGGAGGTTAAGTCGTCATTTTATGTACACCTTCCTTTTGGCCTGGCTTTGAGCTTTTTCTTGGTTAGCTCATTATTTCATTTTTCTTCTTTCTGATACAAAATCTCACAATCACTGGCCTCCCTCCTTCTCTAGGTTTCCAGAGTGTGTGTGGTGTGTGTGTGTGTTTTTGTGTGTGTGTGTTGTGGTGTGTGTGTTGTGGTGTTGTGGTGTGTGTGGTGTCGTGTGTGTGTGTGTGTGTGTATCTTCGTTCTCTAC
>JACEEZ010020071.1:359732-369732 GCA_016584305.1 Chionoecetes opilio
AGGAATATATAATATTACCCCTAAAATCTCCGCTAGATATACTTTAATACATGATTTGAAAATACCTGAGTTCTCTACTGCATGTTTGTTGAAAAAAACCCCCGTACCCTTTGCAGTCCGCCCAGAGCGTGGCCGCAGGAAACCCGAGGGGAGACGGGGCAGTTGCATCGAGGGTAGGTGCAATCATTGCCTCTAACTCGCATGTTCACACGTACATCGTCTTACTACTAATACTACTACTACTACTACACTACTACTACTACTACTAACTAACTACTACTTACTCACTAACTACTATAACTACTACCTACCTACTACTACTACTACTACTACTACTATAAACTACTAATACTATAACTACTACTCTCTACTACTACTACTACTACTACTACTACTACTACTATAAAATATAATAATATTATAATTAAAGTACTACTACTACTACTACTACTACTACTACTACTATACTAATAAACTACTACTACTATAAACTACTACTACTACTACTACTACTACACTACTACCTTATAAACTACTACTACTACAACGACAACAATAATAATAATAAAAAAAAGTTAATGCGAGTTAGAGGCAATGATGCATACCTACCCTCGATGCAACCTGGCCCGCTCTCCCCTATTAGCACCATAATCCACCCATCACGTATTCCCCTATAATTAACAACGCTTCAGAGTAAAAAATATTTCCTCTTCAATAATATAATTCATCTGGGTATCTATTATTCAGTCATTTATTTCTATCATGCGTTCAGAGAGAGAGAGAGAGAGAGAGAGAGAGAGAGAGAGAGAGAGAGAGAGCGAGAGAGAGAGATCTGTATATATAACTAGATTAATAAGAGTTAATTACTATCCATCAAATTCATGCTCTTTATTATGTGATATGAATTATTTCTTGAATGTGTGTGTTGTATATATTGTGTGTGTGTGTGTGTGTGGGTTTGTATGTGTATTGTGTGTGTGTGTGTGTGTGTGTGTGTGTGTGTGTGTGTGTTCTGCTGGTTTTCAACATGACTTATACACCTAACAGTTTTTTTCAATCCATTTAAAAGCACACACACACACACACACACACACACACCACACACACACACACACCACACACACACACACACACACACACACACACACAAATCAAGCTAATGACACATTGATAAGTTTTTGAGCTGTGCAAACACCCAATTAAACTCAAGGACATATAGCCTTAATATGTGATTGAGGGAAGGCGAATGTGCGTATACTGGGGGGGGGGAGAGGGTAAAGAGAAGGTCGGATTGGCTGTAAAGAATGGGAGAGAGAGATAGAGAGAGGAGAGAGAGAGACGAAGAGAGAGAGAGAGAGAGAGACAGAGAGAGAGAGAGAGAAGAGAGATGAGGAGGTAAGTTATTGCATGTTGCGAGGATTGTTGAAATAGGGAAAGAGGAGAGAGAAAGGGAGGGACGGGAGAGAGAAAGGGAGGGAAGGGACAGAGAAAGGGAAGGGAAGGGACAGAGAAAGGGAAGAAGGGACAGAGAAAGGGAGGGAAAGGGACAAGAGAAGGGAGGAAGGGAGAGAGAAAGGGAGGGAAGGGAGAGAGAAAGGGAGGGAAGGGACAGAGAAAGGGAGGGAAGGGACGAGAAAGGGAGGGAGGGACAGAGAAAGGGAGGGAAGGGACAGAGAAAGGGAGGGAAGGGACAGAGAAAAGGGAGGGAAGGGACAGAGAAAAGGGAGTGGAGGGAGAGAGAAAGGAGGGAAGGGAGAGGAAGACAGGAGGGAAGGGACAGAGAAAGGGGAGGGAAGGGATAGAGAAAATGGAGGGAAGGGAGAGAGAAAGGAGGGAAGGGGACAGAGAAAGGGGAGGGAAAGGGACAGAGAAAGTAAGGAAGGGGACAGAGAAAGGGAGGGAAAGAGAGAGAGTAAGAAAGGAAAAAAAGAAGAAACTACTATCCTACTAAACTACCGTACTAAACTCCCTAACTACCCTTATCACATCACAAAAACTTCCAATTCCTATCCATGAAGGGAGAGAGAAACCTTTTTTCTGCCTATATATCTACACAAAACTTTCATTTCCTTCCTTCCTTACAACATATAACTTCAAAAAACTTCCTCCCTTAACCGATATTACCTTAAGAAACTTTCCTTCCTTACCCATAATCACCTCAAACCTTCCTTTCCTTAACCCATAATACCTAAGAAACTTCACTTCCTTACCCACATCACCTCCAAAACCTTCCTTTCCTTACCCATATTACCTTAAGAAACTTCACTTCCTTACCCATATCACCTCCAAAACCTTCCTCTCCTTACCCATATTACCTAAGAAACTTCAACTTCCTCACCCATATCACCTTCCAAACTTCCTTTCCTTACCCTCTTACCTTAAGAACTTCACTTCTTACCCATATCACCTCCAAAACCTTCCTTTCCTTACCCATATACCTTAAGAACTTCACTTCCTTACCCATAGCACCTCCAAAACCTTCTTTTCCTTACCCATATTACTTAAGAAACTTCACTTCCTCACCATTCACCTCCAAAACCTTCCGTCCTTACCCATAGTACATTTAAGAAACTTCACTTTCCTCACCCACATCACCTCCAAAAACTTCCCTTCTTCTTCTTCCTTCCCTTCCTTCCTTCCTTCCTTCCTCCCTTCTTCTACCGCATAATACAAATACTTTCATCCCTTACTAAACTCCTAACTAAACTACCTTGAACTCAACCTTCCTAACTACTCTTATCACTCGTAAACCTTCCAATTCCTATCCATAACACTAAAAAACATAACAGAAAAAACAGATAATAACAAACAGATCATAAAATACCAAAAAAGCAATAAGAAATAACATAAAAGAGTAAACCAAATTAAGATAATAGTGAATTTTTTTAGGGGTAAGAGTAGAGAACATAATCGACCTCGTACTCTACCTTACCTAACCGCCTAATGCCTTCACCTCACCACTGTTCTTGCCTTTATATAGGTAGAGGCAGTTTGTGACTCATCATCTGGAACCCCCTCCCCCCCCTTCAGTGGTGGTGGTGGTAATTAAAAGTAGCCATTCGCGTGTTGAATTTACAAGGCTACTTAAGGTTGGTGTCTCTTGTGGTTGTGTTTGCATGTAACATTGATTGTGTGTAGTAATAATTGGTGGTGGTGGTGGTGGTGGTGGGTTGGTGGGTGGTGTGTGTGGATGATAAGTTGGTGAAATTAATTTGTCTAATGTCTAGTAATTCTCTCTCTATCTCCTCTCTCTCTCTTCTCTCTCTCTCTCTCTCGTCTCTCTCTCATCATCTCTCTCTCTCTCTCTCTCTCTCGTGTCTCTCTCTCTCTCTCTCTCTCTCTCTCCTCTCTCTCTATGAGGGACTGGTATCATTTTCCAACTGTTTTCTTACAAGGTTAGTTTTATAGTAGTATTTATTCAGCAGATACCCTCGCTAATGGACCCTAATAGGTCCCTCCTGGTGTCCTGTTTAACTTTACTCCTATGTAATCCTATGTAATCCTCCTCCTCCTCTCCTCCTCCTCCTCCTCCTCCTCCTTCTCCTCCACCTCCTCCTCCTCCTTCCTCTAATTTTTCCTTTACTCCTTATTCTAAGTTTTCGTCATTTTCTTCCTACCTCCCTCTTTCCTCCTTCTCGTCGCCCTCTCCTTCTCCCTCTCTTCCCTCCATCTCCCCTCTTTTTCCCCCCCACCGACCCTTAAGGTCAAGAGGTCAGGTCATTCCTCTTGATTGCCGAAGTCGTGAACGGATTCCATGAAGCTTTCTTTCCTCTTTTTTTCTTCTTCAGTTTTCTCCCTCTTCTTTCTCTTGCGTCTTTCCTTTCCTTCTATCCTTCCTTCTTATCCTATTTTAAATCTTTTATCTTCTTATTGTACCTTCCTTTCCCATCATATTCCTTTCCTTTCCTTCCTTCTAATCCTTCTTTCGCTATGTTATTTCACTCTCCCATTTCCTCCTTCCTTCTTTCTTCTTCCTTCTTCTTTCTTCCTTCTTCTTCCTCCTTCCTTCCATCTTCTTTCTTTCGCTTTCTTTCCTCCTATCTCTGTTTTTCTCTTGTCTATTTTTTAAATCTTCTCTATTTTCCCTTCTCTTTCTTTCCATTTCTTATTTTTCTCTTTTCATTTCATTCCTTCATCCTTTTTTCCGTTTTTTATGTTTTATCATTTCATTTCTGGCTCACATATTCTCTGCCTCTCTCTCTCCTCTCTCTCTCGGTCTCATAGTTCTCTCTCTCTCATCTCTCTCTCGTCGTCGTCTCCTCTCTGGTCTCATCTCTTCTCTCTCTCTCTCTCTCGGCTCTCTCTTCTCATCTCCTCTCTCTCTCCTCGTCTCGGTCTCTCTCTCTCTCTCTCTCTCTCTCTCTCTCTACTCCTTTCTTCAATAACACCGCTAACATACTTACTTTTCTGCATATTTGACTGCATTTAAATATCATATGTATTATTTACTTGAGAGAGAGAGATAGAGAGAGACTTTCTTTTTCTTCTATTATTATTTTATTGTCCTGGTAGTATTTTTAAGGTAACGCGCTTTGACATGTCTGACCTGACCTGACCTGACCTGACCCCTATTTGTCTTTGTCGGTTTTCAAACACAGAAAGTGGAAAAAGTAAAGTAAAAAGAAAGGGAGAGAAAGAAGAGAGTAGTAGTAGTAGTAATAGTAGTAGTAAGGTGTAGTAGTAGAGTAGTTTAGTTGTAGTATAAGTAATAGTAAAGTAGAGTAGTAGTAGTAGTAGTAGTTTATTAGTAGTGTAGTGAGTAGTAGTAGTGTAGTAGTAGTATAGTAAGTAGAGTGTAGTAGTAGTAGTAGTAGTATGTGTAGTAGAGTAGTAGTGTAGTAGAAGTAGTAGTAGTAGTAGGTAGTAGTAGTTGTGTGTAGTAGTAACAGTGAAGTAGTTATCGTAGTAGTAGTAGTAGTAGTTGAAGTTGTAGTAGTAGTTGTAGTAGTAGTGTCGTGTCGTACTGAAGTACTAGTAGTAGTAGTAGTTGAGTTGTAGTAGTAGTTAGTATTTAGTAGTAGTAGTAGTAGTTGTAGTAGTTAGTTGTAGTAGTAGCTAGTAGAGTACTAGAGTGTAGTAGTAGTTGAAGTTGTAGTAGTAGTAGTAGTAGTAGTAGTAGAAGTAGTAGTAGTAGTAGTAGTAGTAGTAGTAGTAGTAGTAAGTAGTAGTAACAGTAGTAGTAGTAGCAGTAGTAGTAGTAGTAGTAACAGTAGTAGTAGTAGTAGTAGTAGCAGTAAAGGAAGTATGTAGGAAAATATGAGAAATTATTATTGCTTTCATTATTACTGTTATTATTGTTATCATCATTATTATTATTATCATCATTATTGTTATCATTATCATTACTACTTTCAATCATCAATATCATAATTTTCATCATTATTACCTCCGCCAACGAAGTTGGAGGGGTTATGTTTTCACCCCGATCTGTCTGTCTGTCTGTCTGTCTGTCTGTTAGTGTACAGGATTTCTCGAAAAGTCACGAATAGATTTGGACTAAACTCGGTATACCAAGTCTATTTGGTATAAGGAAGAACTGATTTAATTTTGGATGAAATCTATTGACAACTGTTGCCATGGCAACCAATTGATGAAATATTCGGGCGGAGGTATGCGCTCATACTGAGTGCCCCCCCCCCTAGTTTGCATTTACCTCAAGAATGAAACAAGAATTTCAGGAACGTAAAATCTTTCTGAAATAATACTCTCTCTCTCTCTCTCTCTCTCTCTCTCTCTCTCTCTCTCTCTCTCTCTCTCTCTCTCTCTCTCTCTCTCTCTCTCTCTCTCTCTCTCTCTCTCTCTCTCTCTCTCTCTCATGGCTTTTGAGGTTATTGAAAAACGAGGAAAGAAACTGAAGAACTTGGACAAGAAATTTTTATGAGAAACAGATTTTCGATAATGGGAGCCTGTCTTTGAGAGAGAGAGAGAGAGAGAGAGAGAGAGAGAGAGAGAGAGAGAGAGAGAGAGAGAGAGAGAGAGAGAGAGAGAGAGAGAGAGAGAGAGAGAGAATAAAATAATAACAATAAAACAACACTGACGTTTTGTGTGAAATGGTCTGAGTCAAAGGAGGAGGAGGAGGAGGAGGAGGAGTGACGTGTTCAGGGGCTTTCAATGGATTTCTTCTCCTCCCGAAAAAAAGCTAAAGAAGAAATGGAAAGAGAGAGATAATGGGAGGAGGAGGAGGATTACATAGGATTACATAGGAGTAAGAGACACCAGGAGACCTATTGGTCCATAGCGAGGGTATCTGCTGAACTACATACTACTAACTATCAACTACTTGTAAGAAAACAGTTGGAAAATGATACCATGTCCCTAAAGAGGATAGGAACATGGAAGTTTCATAGTGCAGAATGATAGGATATGAAAAATACTAACTACAACTACCACTACCACTACAACTAATCGATACGGGGGACTAGATACGAATTCGCACTATCAATACCCATTTACTTTACAGTGCGCGTCAAGTCTGTTTTTGAATGTAGTTATTGTGTTGGCTCCGACAACATTTGCTGGTAACTTGTTCCATCGATCAACGACTCTAACATTGAAATAATTCTTACGGAGATCGGTGATGCAACGTTGACCGTTTAGTTTTAAACCATTATTTCTTGTTGTCACTTGAGTTGAAAGCTCGAATAGGTTCTCTTGATTAATGACATCAAAACCTTTTAGGATCTTAAAGGTTTCTATCAAGTCCCCACGGATTCTACGATCCTTTAAGGAAAACATATTAAGTTTCCGCAGTCTCTCTTCATAAGATGAATTTCTCAGAAATGGAATTTGTTTGGTTGCTCTTCTTTGCAGTTTCCCAAATTTGGCTTTATCTTTTACAAAACGGGCGCCAAATTAAACGGCATTTCCCAAATGCGGCCTAACCGGACTTTAAAATTTGTGTCATTACTTTGGGAGTTTTATTTTAAATTACTTTTTAAAAACCCCAACATCTTTTTGCCTTTTACGGGCACTGGGCAATGCAACTTTTTTCAGATCTTCTGTGTGACCCTAAACCCTTTTCCTGCTGTACTTATTAAGATTTTTTTGCATTTATAGTTATATTTGGGGTTATCTTTTGCCTATAGCTTACTTTACATTTATGGGAAATTAAATTTTTAAATAGCCTTTTACCCAATCTGATAGTTTGTCCGAGATCACTTGTATGATTTCGCATTTTTTTCTAGTAAAATGCTTTACCGCCTAATTGGGTCATCTCAAATTTTTGTTTTTTAATACAAGTCCGCCAGGCCCCATTTCGTTGATATATAATCAAAAAAGATGGGGCCCAAAGACCGACCCTGGGGGCCCCCCATAGGACATCCCAAATCGATGCCCCCTTTTAACTCCCGGGTTCGATTTGAAGGCCAATCCCAATCCATGAAAAATTTCTCCTATGCCTTGCCCTTAGCTGGTAAACAGTCGTTTATGTAAAAGGGGGATCGAAGGCTTCTAAAAATAAAAGGTTATTACACCCGAGGGATTTTAGCGTCCCTTTGAAAAAAATGACTTTAAAAAAAACCCAGTATTTTTGTTAAGCAGGATTTTTCTTATTTCGAACCCAGCTGGGTTTAAAATAGAGTTTTTTCATCGAAAAAAGACAAATTTTTCCCGCAATATTTTTCTCAAATTTTAACAATCAGGACTTTTAGACTAATTGGGCGATAATTATTGCGAGGCTTTTACCCCTTTCTTAAATTATGGTAACTTAGCTAATTTCCACATACTGGGAAAATTTTTTTCATTAGGTTTATTAAAAAATAATCTTTAATGGGAGCGAAAGTTGACTGTGACATTCGCGAAGTGTCGCGGCGAGATTTCGTCCCCCCCCAGGGTTTTTTGCTGGGTCAATTTTCACAAATCTTTGATATTTGTCTACTGTTATCTTCCTTTACCTCTATCCCTTTCGAGTCCGCATACTTTTTACGGGTTCTGGTAAGGGGTTTTCTCTTCTTTAATAATACCCATTAAAGTTTTCTTGAGTACGAACCCATACTTTTTATTATCATTTACCAAGATTTTATTATTATTTTTCAGTGGTCAATACTTGTTTTGACTTTTTTTTCTTACTTCAAACTATTGAAAACCTTTTCGGGTTTGATTTGGATTCCTTTGAAATTTTTTCTTCATACTCGCCTTTTTAATTTAATTAGTCCTTTGCAGCGACGTTTAAAATCATTGTATCTTAGAATCGCATCTGCATTTGATCGTTTTAAAATTTATACCTCGGCGCTTTCTCCAATGATTTTTGGATCTCATTATTCACCAACTGGGTCTGTTTATGTTATTAAAAGCTTTCTTACCAGGGAACAGTTTTTCCCCACCGATTGGTTTTTTTATGAATAATTACACATTTTTGGGCTTTGTTACCATTTAGTAGGTCAATCCTTTAAATTTTCGCTTATCCCTGCTGATCTTCGTAAATTGTTTTATTATAATTTGGGACAATAACCGTTTTCTGTATGTTACTTGCAATTTTTTGCCCCCATATGTTTCCTGTGATCACTGTTTTGCCCAAAAGCACCATACCAGTAATCAATCAGATAAGTCGGGAGTAAAACTAAATTAGGGTACTATTTTCCCTTGTAGGCTCCGGGCCCCCTGATTTAAAAATACTTCGTTCACCATATCAAGAAAACGCATACCTTTTCTATCAGCAAAATTATTTCCCGTTTTATGAGGGAAGTAAAATCTCCACAAATAATTTTTCGTTATTTTTGTTCACAACTGACTTTTTCCGTCATACAGGGGGCAATCTTCCCATTTGATTTGGGAGGACGAATATTTCCCAAAAGTTAGCAAATTTTCCGTTTTGCTTAATCCTTGCGTAGACTGATCATAATATCTTTGTTTACTTTTTCGTTTCGATTGCTTGCAAATTTTCTTTAAAAGTAAAGAATGACACTCCACCTGCTTTATGCGTGCACAATTTAGGAATGTCTTATAGCTGGAATGGCTATTTCGCTAAAAAATGTTTATTTTTGTGTTGAAACCAACTCTCAGTGATACTGACGATATCTGGCGTTCGGGGAACAACGTATGCTAAAAATTCGTTACGCTTTAAAATAAGCTTTTGGGTTTGGTAGAGTAATTTAAATTTCCTTGATAGTTTTGGGAACCTTGCTGAGGGTTTTCCGCAGGGCGTCCGGTCCACTTTTCAGGGCGCTTGATTAAAAATTTGATTTTATTTTCGGAAACGGGATGTACCCCCGTTGCTGTGGGTAAGAAAGGGGGTTTAAGGTGATGCTGCTACCCCGTCCCCCTCGTCGTTTTTTATCGTAAGAAAAACTATCATTTCAACGTCCTAATCGTGCTTGGCCCAGGGGGTGGGTTAAATCCGTCTCCCAAATAGGAGGGAATCCTCAACCCGGAGGGGAGGGGGAGGGTTGGGGGAAGGGGGGAGGAGGTTGAGGAAAAGGAGGAGGAGGGGTTTAGGGGAGAGGGAGAGGAGGTTAGGGGGGGGGGGGTTGAGTAGGGGGTTGAGGGGGTTGAGGTTTAGGGGAGGGAAGGGGGGAGGAGGGGAGGAGGGGAGGAGGATTTGAGGGGGATTGAAGGAGGGAAATTTTTGAAAAGGGGGGTTAAAAAGAAAAGGAAAAATTTTTTATTATGAAATTTTTTTAAAAAAACCAGCGGTTTTTTTTTTTTTTTTAAAAAAAAAAAATTTTAAAAAACTAAAAAAAAAATTTTAAAAACTTGAGAAAAGGGAACGTAATTAGTAAAAAATTTGGACCCAAACGAATTTTTGTTTTGGGACCAATTTTGAGTTTTTAGGTATGAAAACTTTTTTAGTATCCTTGCGACTACTCTTTGGGATTTAGTGACTTTTGTTATTTTATGGGTAACAACAACATTTTTTTTAGCCAAGGAAAAAATCCGGGCGCGCAGGGGAAAAAACAAACAAAAAAACAAAAAACAACAACAACAACAACAAAAAAATGAAGGAGGAAGAGCAAAATTGAAAAAAAAGGGGAAAAAAAAAAAAAAATTAAAAAAAAACTACATT
>JACEEZ010020071.1:377232-389732 GCA_016584305.1 Chionoecetes opilio
ACACAAACACGCATGCCATACACACAACGCCCCATTACACACACACAAAACCGCCACTTACACCACACCACACACCAACACACAACACACACACACACCACACACCAAACACAAAACACCCCCAACACCCCAAAACACCCCAACACACACACTCTCGTTCATCTGGTCAAGTAAAAGAAGAACAGCATTAATTAAGCAAAGTGAAAATAAGGGAAAAAATATAAAAACCCGGAAGGGGAGTAACAAATATAAAGTGTGAAAAGACAGAAAAAAAAACCCCCGCGATGATTTTAAAAATCCCTTGGGGCAGATATAACTCCTTTGCAGCTTTCCCTTTTTCTCAGTGCAAACCAGGGCGGAAAAAAGTTTAAGCCCCAAGGGTAAAGAGAAGGGGTTAGGGCGTCTCCGGAAACCCCGATTTGGAAGAAAAAAAGGAAAAGAATATAAAAAAAAAGGGGAATTTAAAGGTTTGGGCAAATTTTTTAAAAATTTTTTCTGCAAATTTCGTTGTTTTCTTTACGGGTTTTTTTTTCTATTCCAGTCTTCCATTTGTACTCCCCGTCTAAATTTTAAACCCCTTTTTTTTGTGGCTTTTTTTTATATATCGTAGTTTTTTTTCTGGGTGCTTTAGAAAACTTCTTTTTTTTCCCTTTTTCCCTCTTATATTTTTCCCCGATTTTGTTCTATTTTATTGTTATAGATAAGTTAATGAAATGCAATAGGATGTTTGGGGCTTTAGCAACAAATCGGGAAACAAAAAAATGGAGTGATTGTAAAAAAACCCTGTAAAATTTTACTTCCTAATTAAAAAAAAAAATTATCCGGGAAATTTTCCCATCCTGAAAATTTGAACCCATAAAAAAAGTAAAAATTTTGGAAAAAAAGAAAAAAAGTATGTTTTTGGGAAAGGCTGCATGGGTAGAATAAAAGCAAAAACCCTTTTCCCTTTTTTTTTTTTCTTCCTTTTTTAATTTTTTCGGGAATTTTTTATTCGCCCCAATACTGACAAACCTTTTCCCTCCCTTTCCTTCCCCAGGTGAGTGTTTTTCCCCGATTTGTAAAGGGAGTCCCGAAAGCCGCCCCCACCCCCAGACTGTGAGTACAAAATTTGTGGGAGAGAGAGAGAGAGAGGGGAGGAGAAAAGAGGAGGGGAGAGAGAGAGAGGAGGAGAGGTAGACTAAACACAACAAAAAGGGGTTTTTTTAAATTACATTTTCACAAACAAAACACACACACACAAACACACACACACACCCCACACAAAACCACACAAAACCACCACACACGCACAAAACACGCCAAACACACACCCCACCCACACCACAACACAAAAAAACCCAAACACAAAACACCACCACACACACACACACACACACACCTGGAAACATCCAAGAAATACTTTCATTCATTGAATTAGTCATTTTAAAGGGAAAAATTTCCCTTTATGCACCCAAATTCATGTGTATATGAATTATTTTTTCCCCTCCGCCAAGAGTTGGTGGGTTTTTTTTTTCACTCCGATCGGTCGGGCTGCCCTGTCTGTCTGTCTTTTTTGTTAGTGTATAGGATTTCTCGAAAAGTTAGAATAGATTTAGCCCAAAACTGGGTATCCCCTGCTTTTTGGGCAAAAAGGGAGAACTGGTTTAATTTTGGATGAAATCTATTGAAAACTTTGCCAGGGCCCAACCCAAATTGGGAGGGACAATTTGGGGGCCCGGACGTATAAATTTTAAAATTCGTATAGGGAAATATCGAAAGGGCGCTCATACTGAATGCTTTTATATTATATATACTATATATTTTATAAAATTTTATATATTTTATATATAATATATTATATAATATTTTATATATATATATACATATTTTAATATATAAATATATTTTATATATTTTAATCATATATATAATATTATATATATATATAATATATATATAATAATTATTATATAATATATAATATATATAAATTATATAATTACATTAATATATATTTTAAAATATTATTCTTTTTTTTTTTTACTTTTTTTTTTTATTTTTTTTTTTTTTTTTAAATCGAATCACAACTTTTTTCCCCTGGCAACCATTGATGAATATTCGGGGGGGGAAGGTATGCCTCTACTGAGTGCCCCCCCCCCTAGTTTATTTCTGTTTTCCCAACGTATTTCTATTTTTTTCTATTATATGTTTTTATTAATCAAGGGCGAAAACCCCTGCCCATACTTTTTTTCATTTTATGTATTTTATTTTTAACCAGTGATTTTTGTTTTAAATTTAATGGAAAATTTTTCGATGTGGAAAGGGGAAACGAGTTTTGAGGGAAAAGGTTTTTTTGATGAAGTGGACATGAAAGTAAAGGTGCTAAAGGGTGCCTAACGAAACCCAAAAAGTGGCAGGGGTTGGGGTGGTTTAGAGGGGGAAATTGGGGGTAATTGAGGGGGCCCCGGGTTGGGGGGGACGTTTTTTGAAACGACTGGACTTGCCGGGTGGATAAAAGGGGAGAGAAAAAATTGCGGGGAAAATTTAGGGTAGAAAGGGGAACCTGAAAATTTTTGGAACCCAAAACCCCCTTTCTGGAGTGGTGGGTTTGGGCAGGATGGGGGGGAGGAAAGGGGAAAGAAAAGGGGGGTGGAGGGGAAAAGGGGGGCCGGGGGGGAAAAAGGGTGGGGGTGGGGAAAAATTTGGGGGGGCCCGGGGAGGGGAAGGGAGGGTCTAGCGGGTCACCCCAAAAACTTTGAAAACCCAAAATCAGTGAAACCCGGGCCCCGCGTAAAAAATACCAACCCAAGAGCGGCAGTCAAACCTCTCCTTGGGGGGTTTGATTTTAGAGGCGACTCAAACCCCGCTGAATCCCTCTCAAAACTAAAAAAAACTAAAGGGTCCGTTTTAACCCTTATTCATTTTTATTTTTCCCATTTTTATTTGTTCCTTTTGCCGGCGGGGTCTTAAACCCATACGCAAAGGGGGGTTTAGTGTTCCCCTTCAGGGTTTCCCTTTATGAGGCGCCACTCCCGTTTATGCTTCGGTTTTTGGCGAAAGCTATGACCCGATTCTTTTCCCCTCATCCCCTCTTTTCTTCGTTTTCCCCTCCCCAAAACCTATATACCCTCCTTTCCCCCATTTCCTTCTCCCCTTTCCACCAAACCCTTTTTTCCCTCCCTTTTTCCCTTTTTGGGGTAGATGTGTTTTTATTGGATTTTTCTCACCCGCCTTTTTGGGATCCCCAAAGCAAAGGGCCTCACGTTTTTTTATTTTAATTTTTCCCCCGTTTTCTGTTGCGAAAGGGGGCCCGATTTTTAAGGTCTAGTCCACTTGATTTCTATCAGTGCTTTATCTTTTTAAATAGTCTTTTTTTTTTTTTTTTCTCTCTCTCTCTCTCTCTCTCTCTCTCTCTCTCCTCTTTTTCCGTTTTCTCTCTCTCTCTTTTCTCTCTCTCTCCTCTTCTCTCCCTTTTCTTTTTCTCTTTCTCTCTCGTCTCTCCCCCTGTCTGGGCCCGTTTTGGGCTCTCTCTCCTCTGTTTTGGGCCCCCTCCCTCCCCGTTCTGTCTGTCCCGTCCCCGTCCCGCCTACCATAAGGCTCATTTTACCCTATACCACAGCATTTTCGGCCCTTTTAAAAACCCCCTTCCCCTTTAAACGTCATTTTCTTTTTTCTTTCCTCTTTTCGCAGTGGCAGCCTCTTTTTTTTTGATGTTAATGAGAAACCCCCTTGTTTTCCCGTTTCTGTGAGTTTTTTCTTGCTTCCTGCTCTGGTTTTTCCCCGCCTGTTTTAAAATTCCTTTGGGCATTATGTTTGTTTTTTAGTGTGCACTCTTGACGGTGTGGGTAAGTATTAAAATTCGAAAAGTTTTTTGAAAACCCCCGATAGCAAAACACAAGTACTTAAGGACATAAGAAGACATAACTGGTATCTATAGTGAGAAAGAAAGATTTGAATACTGTAGCAAGAGCCATTTCTTGCTTGGATCTGACATGTTTACTGCCGACTGGAATCTTTGAAAGGGAAACCTAAATTTGCTTTTTTTTTTATTTTTTTATCCCCAGAAAAAGTCAAAATTAGTCTCTACCGAAAGGAAAAAATATATATACACACAGGCCATATGAGGTTTTTACAATTTTCTTTTAATTAACCTATTTTTTTTATTGGTGAATTGTGATCCGTCAACATTAGTTTTAATCTTGCTTAAATTTGCCCCTTTAAATTTCCCTTCGTTTTCCAAATCTAACCCTGAAAAAAAAAATCTTTATCTTTAAATTTTAAGACGTAACTTTTTTAGATTATTCCCGTTATTTTTCACGCCCTGTAAAACCCAATTAGCTAAATTTGGCTCGAGTTCGAGTCCCCCAATTCAGGGTTTAAAATAAAGGCGATAGAAATAGTGTAAAAGTTTCGTCCCTTTTTTTAAAAAATTATGGTTTCCCGGGGACACGTAGCTATTAAAACTTCAGTGCTGGCCGAATAAAGGTTTAAAGTAATTAATAAAAAAAAAATTTTTTTTGGCCGTTTCGTGGTTTTAAAAAGTTGGGGATAATTACTGGTTAGAAAATGCGAAAGGGGGAGAGAGGGGAGAAAAGAGAGAAGGAGAGGGGAGAGAGAGAGGAAAAGAGAGAGAGAGAGAAAAGAAAAGAGAGAAAAGGAAAAGAGAGAGAGAAAAAAGAGGAGAGAGAGAGAAGAGAGAGAGAGAGAGAGAGAAAAAGAAGGAGAACCCTATGCAACCGGTTTCAAAGAAAAAAAAAAACCTTTAATAAATAAATCTTAAATTTACACTTTTCATAAATTTCCCCCTCCTTTAAAAAAAATGCCCAACTCTTAACCCCACTCAAAAGTTGCATCACAAAAATTCCCTTTCACAAGAAATTCTCCCTCTATTACTATTCTTACAGGGGTCTACAGATAACCTTTGAACCCCTACCCCGGAGTGGGCCCAAATAAAAAGGAAAACTTTATTTTGTTAATTCAAACAGTTGTTAAACATACAGATTATAAGGTAGATACGTTAAGGCAGGGAAGTGGTCATAACGTTTTCCCCGTTAGCATTTTTTTTGAGAATATGTGCCTTTTTGTTTTTCTCTTGGTTTATCCTGCCAAAGCCCCTCTTTCCCCCCACCCGAGGGACAGACAGAAAGGGGAAAATTTAAAATTCTTCTTTTTCTTTCAAAACAAAAGCCAAGCTTAGACGCGTGGGGATAATAGAGGATTCCTTGAGGAGAAAGTAATTTAAAAAAGGGGGGGGAGAAGGGGAGAGAGAGAGAGAGAGAGAGAGAGAGAGAGGAGAAGAGAGAGAGAGGGGGGAGGGGAGAGAGGAGGAAAAAGAGAGAGGGGATATTACGAATTAAGGTCATTGGAAAATTATGCTTTTGATTTTTAAGTGTAATGAAAAGAAGATTGTAACTTTCAGCAGAGAACCGCCCAAAAGCATCCCATCAAAAAGAGTTCAGAACTTGGAAAAAAAAAGGCCAAATGCGTAAAAAAACTGACACACGAGATTTCAGCAAAGATTTGGGGGCAAAGTCCGGGTTTAGGCGTGGGTTTTGAGATGAAAGAATAAACCTCCCTCGTAAAAAGCAAAAATGAAACTGGCAGAGGAAAGATTTTAAATATTGAACCCTTTATTTTCAAACGTCCCTTTTTAAAAGACGATGCCCCCGGATACGTGCGTGCCGCAAACACAAAACACACACGCACGCACGTACCACACCACAACCCCACACACACAAAACCCCACCACAACACACACCACAAACTTTCACCACGGGACGCACGCACGCACGCACGCACGCCGCACCGCACGCACGCAACGCACGCACGCACGCACCACCCCAACACACCACACACACACACACACACCCACCCCCACCCAAAAAACCAAAAACCCCCCAAAACCCCAAAAAAAAACCAAAAAAAAACCCCCAAAAACCCCCCTCCACACACAAACCCCCCAACCACAAAAATAAAATTTAAATTTGTATATTAAAACCCCCGGGGGCCCCATAAAAAAAGGAGAAAAAGGAGGGAAAAACAAAAAAACGCGGCACCGTAATTTCCCAAAAATTAAATCCCTATTATATTAATTTCCCCATTTTTGGGTCACTCTTTCGGGGGGGGGAAAAAGGGGAAAATTTACTTTTGGTAATTTTTCCCAAAAATTTTTTTAATTTCCTTCCCCCCCCTTTAAAACCCCCCGATGTGGTGGCAAAAATCGCGTTTACCACCTTTTTTTAAGATTTAAATTTTAGGATTTATCTGCCCCGAATTTTTTTTAATTTCCCTCGGTTTTGGGTTTTGGGGGGCTCCCGATGTGGGCCCCCGGGCCTTTCAAAGGGGACCGGGGGGGGACCACCCCAAGGGAAAAAAACCACGGGGAACTGGGGGAAAACCTTTTGGGTTTTCCGGGAAAGGTTGGGGTTGGCCCCTGGCCCCCTGGGCCCGGGGGGGGAGGGGGCGCCCGCCCCAAGCGGTCAAAAGGCCAAAAGGAAGGGGCGCCCCGGGCACCCCACGGCCCAAAAAAACGGTTTTTGGGGACCTTGGCCTTTTTCGGGTTGGGAACCCGGGGGGTTCCCCCCCGCCGGGGCCCCAAGGGTTGGGGGCGGGTTTGGGCCCCTAGGGCAATTAAAGGGTAAAAACCAAAAGGGGCCCCCCAGGGGTTTTCTACCCCAAAAATTCCCAAAACAAACCCAAGGGGATGCGTTTCCTTTGGGAAAGACAAATTTCCTCCCGTGAGTTGGCCACCCCGAAGGGGGGTTAGGGGGGGTTTGGGACGGTAGGAAGTTAAAAAAAATAATTAAAAAATTAATAATTTAATAATAAATTTTTTAATTTTAAAATATTAATTTAAAATTTAATTTTTAGGGGGAAAGGTTTAAAAAAACGAAAAGAACCAAAATAATAAAATTTAATAATAAAAAAAAAAAAGAAATAATAAAATTTAAATAATAAAATAATAAAAAACTCAAAGGGCCCGGGGCTACCCAAAAAAACAAACCAAAAACCCCCCCAGGGAAAATTTGGGATAGGCAAAAACAAAACAAAAACCTGTAAGAATTAGGGAAATAATTTCCAAGCCTGAAAAAAATTCAAGGAAAACCTTGGCACCCCCATTCCGAAAACCAGGGGCCCACCACCTGGGTATAGGTTTTTTAAAATTGCCATTTGGCCCCGATTTAAGGGTTTCAGAGGGCCCCCCCTTTCCGCGAACCAACGAGTTTCGGGAAAATCAAAATCCAAAATTTTTCACCCTTTCCTTTGGAAACCCAGGGGGGAGTACCATGGGCCCCCCAACGTCTTAAAGGGGTCAAAAAAGGGCAATTTTAAAAAACCGGTTTTTTCCGAGGAAAGGGGGGGAAAGGAAAGGGGGAAAGATAGAGGAAAAAAAACCCCCCTCCCCCCTTTTTCCTTCCTCCTCTTCCCTCCCCTCCAAAAATTTTATAATAAAATTTAATTAAATAAAATAAATAAAAGGGTTTTAAAATAAAATTTAAAAAAAAATGTTTTTATGGATAAAAAGAAAAAAAAAAAAAAAAGAAAAAGAAAGAAAATTTTTTGTGTTTTTTTTTTTATTTTCTTTTTTTTTTTTGTTTTTTTATATTTATATTATATATATATATATATTAAAATTTTATTTATATATATTTTATATTTATATTCTCTTTCTTCTTTTCCACGGGGGTAGGGAAAAGGACTAAGGGTCAGAGGGGATGACCCCAAGCTGAGGAGGGGACCAAAACCATCTAGGGGCAGAGATTTCAGGAGACCCAAATAAAAATAAAGGTAAAAAAAACGAACATTAACTAGAGAGAGAAAAAGGAGGAGAGAGAGAAGAAGAGAGAGAGGGGGGGGGGGGGGGGGGGGGGGGGGGGAGAGAGAGAAAGAGAGAGGACATTTCAGGTTCGCTCTCTCTCTCTCTCTCTCTCTCTCTCTCTCTCTCTCTCTCTCTCTCTCTTCTCTCTCTCTCTCTCCTCTCTCTCTCTCTCCTCTCTCTCTCTCTCTCTCTCTCTCTCTTTTTTTTTTTTTTTTTTTTTTTTTTTTTATAAACATACATATAACTAAAGCCCAAAGGTGCACTGTCGTGGCTACTATCTTAAGGGCAATTTACACATAAATATAAAGACCTAAAAACTAACATTATATACATTTATGTATCACTAAAGTGTTTGTTGAGGCACTGTTGCTGTCACTAGTGTCACAGTATCACTAGGCTCAGCGGGGTGGGCTTCAACAGTCTCCACCGATTGGCCGCCAACTTTACACTTTGGTGTTCATCTCCTGGATGTGAGGGACAGCGGCCGTGGAAAATGTTCCACATCCTGGAGACGCGGCCCACAAAGGTGCGTTGGTGCTGGCTGGCACGGGAACGCGGCACCTCCACTGCATCACCACTGGTAAGCACCGTTCTCGTGCTCCGCGTGGCGACTCTCGGAGGCTGTCGTAACCAGCCAGGTGTGGCACCCCCTGCACCTGTGCCTTGTGGAATACCACAAGCGCCGCGACATCCCTGCGGTGTTCCAGTGAGTCGAGAGGACTCACCGGCCCTCGAACAGGGCTGGTGGGTTGGGGGGTCTGGGGGGTCTGCAGCATCCACCAGTCGCAGGGCTCGACGCTGGATGCTGTCCAGCCTCCGAGTGTGCGAGGCTGCGCACGACATCCAGGAGAGGGGCGCGTACTCTAAGTAAGGCCGTATCTGGGCCTTATAGAGCAAGAGCTTCCCTCCCCTGTCGAGGAATCTGGCTACCCTTCGCAGGGCAGAGACCCTGTGAGAGGCCTTTTTGAAAATGTGTTTGATGTGGCCGTCAAACCTTTTAGCTCTCGGTCCACCTCTACTCCCAGAACCTTGACGGCTTCCTGGAGTGGGAGGGGAACGCCACCAAACCGCAGCCTCCCTTCCACTGCTGGCCCGGCAGCGGGGGACCGAAAAAACCACCATTGCCTGTGTCTTCTCCGGAGCAAAGTTCACCTGCCAACGTGTACCCCACTCCTGTATAACACTCAGCTGCTGATTGACCTCATCAGCAGCACGCCCACTGTCATGTCGCGGGTAGGAGCAGGAGAGAGTACATTAAATCAGCGTAAGCCGAGACTGCTGGCAGCTGCTGGAGAAGATCGTCCTCTCTCTCTCCTCTCTCTCTCTCTCTCTCTCTCCTCTCTCTCTCCTCTCTCTCTCTCTCTCTCTCTCTCTCCTCTCTCTCTCTCTCTCTCTCTCCTCTCTCTCTCTCTCTCTCTCTCTCTCTCTTCTCTCTCTCTCTCTCTCTCTCTCTCTCCCCTTTTCTCCCCTCTCTCTCTCTCTCTCTTCTATATATATATAGATATATATATATATATATATATATATATATATATATACAGTACCGCAACTCATATGGAACTCTAATAATGCCTGAATGATTTAATATAAAACCTTTGTCACCTCCACTAATGATCATACATTAATTAATCTCGCCTATATTTTAATTTTAATTTTATAACCTGAGTTCACGTCAACTTTAACCACCGCCCTGCCTCCCTCTCTTCCTCCCTCCCTCCCTCCCTTCCTTCCTTTATCCAGTCTCCCGTACTTCCCTCCTTCCTGTTCCCCTTTAACAACAACAGCACGACGATGACTGATATTTTATTTAAGGTTGATCGATACGGCAGTTCTTTTTTTATTTCGCTCGCAGTCCTCTGCTGTTTTTTTTGGTTTCTGATGAGATGGAAAGTAAAATTAAATGATGGTGTAGAAATGTTTACTTTTCTATTTATTTTTCCTCAGTATACATATGAACTTCAGTGTGTGTGTGTGCGTGTGTGTGTATGGTGTGTGTGTGTGTGTGTGTGTGTGTGTGTGTGTGGTGGTGTGTGTGCGTGTGCGTGTGCGTGTGTGTGTTTAACTGGACATTGACCTCTAAAGATATTCGTTTAAAGGAGAGAGAGAGAGAGAGAGAGAGAGAGAGAGAGAGAGAGAGAGAGAGAGAGAGAGAGAGAGAGAGAGAGAGAGAGAGAGAGAGAGAGAGAGAGAGAGAGAGAGAGAGAGAGAGAGAGAGAGAGAGAGAGAGAGAGAGAGAGAATAACAAGGGATAATTCGACCTCTCTGATGACCCATATTGCTTCTCGATAGCTTATTGGGGTAGGACAGAAACGGGGCGGGGCAGAAAATGAGACGGGGCAGAAACGAGGCAAGATGAACCTAAGATAGAAATTGGAGAGATAAATATATGTAAAGAGAGACAGAGAGAGAGAGAGAGAGAGAGAGAGAGAGAGAGAGAGAGAGAGAGAGAGAGAGAGAGAGAGAGAGAGAGAGAGAGAGAGAGAGAGAGAGAGAGAGAGAGAGACGTTCTTTAAGTGAGGCAGGACAGGGCGGAGCTAAGAACATCATGTGGTGGAGTGTAACACAGGAGAGGCTGGGTTGAGGCAGGTCGCGGGAGGAAGTAGGAGGCAGGAGCGAGGAGGCGGGGCATTTGGGATGAGTAGTCTCTTAGGGCGGGGCGGGCCTGGGCTGGGCGGTGCGGGGCGGGCTGAGGGGTGTCTGAAAGAAGCCGATCCATAAATGACCTTGGTTCGTCAGAGCTTTGCGTCGCGTGCCATTCTTTCGCCTTTCTCCTCCTCCTCCTCTTCCTTCGGCTCCTCCAACTTTTCCTTCTCCCTCCTTCTTCCCTTCTTCCCTCCACTTATCTCCCTTTCCCTTCTTTCCTCCACTTATCTCCCTTTCCCTTCTTTCCTCCACTTATCTCCCTTTTCCCTTTTTTCCCTCCACTTATCTCCCTTTCCCTTCTTTCCTCCACTTATCTCCCTTTCCCTTCTTTCCTCCACTTATCTCCCTTTCCCTTCTTTCCTCCACATATCTCCCTTTACCTTCTTTCCTCCACTTATTTTCCTTTCCCTTCTTTCCTCCACTTATCTCCCTTTCCCTTCTTTCCTCCACTTATCTCCCTTTCCCTTCTTTCCTCCACTTATCTCCCTTTCCCTTCTTTCCTCCACTTATCTCCCTTTCCCTTCTTCCCTCCACTTATCTCCCTTTCCCTTCTTTCCTCCACTTATCTCCCTTTCCCTTCTTTCCTCCACTTATCCCTTTTCCNGAAAAGGAGGGGGGAGAAAGAGACCGAGAAGACGAGAAAAAAAAACGAGAGAGAGAAAAGAGAGAGAGGAGAGAGGAAAGAGAAAAAGGAGAGAAAAAGAGGGGTAAGATGAGAAGAGAGAGAGAAGAGGGGAGAGAGGAGAGAGAGGAGAGGGGAGGAGAGCGAGAGAGAGAGAGAGAGAGGAAGAAGAGAGAGACGGTTCTTTAAGTGAGCAGGACGGGGGAGCTAAGAACATCATGTGGTGGAGTGTAACAGAGGAGAGGCTGGGTTGAGGCAGGTCGCGGGAGGAAGTAGGAGGCTGGAGCGAGGAGGCGGGGCATTTGGGATGAGTAGTCTCTTAGGGCGGGGCGGGGCGGGGCTGGGGTGGGCCGGGGCGGGGCGGGGCGGGCTGAGGGGTGTCTGAAAGAAGCCGATCCATAAATTACCTTGGTTCGTCAGAGCTTTGCGTCGCGTGCCATTCTTTCGCCTTTCTCCTCCTGCTCTTCCTTCGGCTCCTCCAACTTTTTTTTCTCCCTCCTTCTTCCCTTCTTCCCTCCACTTATCTCCCTTTCCCTTCTTTCCTCCACTTATCTCCCTTTCCCTTCTTTCCTCCACTTATCTCCCTTTCCCTTCTTTCCTCCACTTATCTCCCTTTCCCTTCTTTCCTCCACTTATCTCCCTTTCCCCTTTTTCCCTCCCTTTCCCACTTTCCCCTTCTTTCCTCCACTATCTCCCTTTCCCCTTCTTTCCTCCACTTATCTCCCTTTCCCTTCTTTCCTCCACTTATCTCCCTTTCCCTTCTTTCCTCCACTTATCTCCCTTTCCCTTCTTCCCTCCACTTATCTCCCTTTCCCTTCTTTCCTCCACTTATCTCCCTTTCCCTTCTTTCCTCCACTTATCTCCCTTTCCCTTCTTTCCTCCACTTATCTCCCTTTCCCTTCTTGTCCTCCTCTTCCTTCTCCTCTTCCACCCTTTCTTTCCCCCTTTTTCTTCCCTTCTACCCTTCGCTTTACTCCCTTTCACTCCCTCAGCTCACCCATTTGATTCACTTATGATATTTTTCAGTCTTGCTTGTGTCCATTTCCTCCCGTATTGTATATATGTTGCACTTCAAGCCATGCTTTGTTGATTTCTAGTGTTTAAGCCACGTCACAATGTGGTATTTTAAGCTCATGAGTTGATGTTTCTAACCTTTTACTTGTGCAGGGGTAATAATTTCATTCTGCGTCTTCCTCAGGGGCGTTTGCAAGGTAGCTTAAGCAGTATTTAGCGCCCTTGATTTGCTCTTTCTCTGCCTCTCGTCAGTAGTTTTATATCTAAGAGTAATATTATTATTTTCATTTCTTTAATTTAGTTCCTGACTCCCTCCCTCCCTTGTATAGGACATGTCTAAGAAGCTTTTCAGAAATGTTCTCTCCCTCTCTACCCTGCCTTACGCCCTTCCTTCTTTCCTCAGTTTCTTTCCTATGCTTTTAG
>JACEEZ010020071.1:392232-404709 GCA_016584305.1 Chionoecetes opilio
CTTGGAACTCATTATTACCGATCTTGGGGTAATGCTGGGACCTCACACACCACACACCCCCATCCCCTTGCTCAAGGGGGACATAACCGCCCAAATTTATCATTGGAAAAATCCCCGGGTGTGGGTGGGTGTGGGTGGGTGTGGATGGGTGTGGGTGAGTGTGGGTGGGTTGGGTGGTGGGTGGGTGTGGGTGGTGTGGGGGTGTGTGTGTGTGTGTGTGTGTGTGTCTGTGTCTGTGTCTGTGTCTATGTGTGTGTGTGTTGTGTGTGTGTGTGGGGGTCTGTGTGTGTGTGTGTGTGTGTGTGTGTGTGTGTGTGTTGTATTGAGTTGGAAATATAATTGAAAGTATGTAAAGGAAAGTTCAGAAACAGGAGAATCATAATATCAGATATAATATAAGATGAATGTAAAAGATCTGAATTAATTTAGAAGGTAAGTTACAGTATTTCACATTTAATGAACAAAAATGAAAAAAAGTGAAAAATAAAAGGTCATAGAGCAACTTATGCATATAGAAAATAGAGGGAGCAAATGTAGAATTGAAATGAAATATGAATTAAGTCTAATTTCACCGTGCGACCTACAAAAAAAAACATAAGAAAAAACAGATAAACAGCAAAAATACATTAGATTGAAAAACACAACGAGATGGTAAAGGTAAAGATGGGGGGATACGCTATGTTGCGCGTGGCCTTCGGTGCTCATCTCCGTGGCATTAGCCCTTTGAGCCTGTGGTGGGTGAGAACCCGTTATCCCGGGACATAAGATGCGCAAGGGCATAGTGTGACATCCGGGTTACCACAGTTACCTTCCCCAGGTTTCCCCAGGTAGCCATTTAACAACCTCGAAAGGGAGGCAGAACAGCTGGGTTGGCTGGTCGGCAACAACCAGATTCATATATGCTCAAAGGAAAAAATAATATATATAAAAACTGTAAAAAAGAGAAGATACCTGACAGGGAAAGGATGTCAAGCTAAACACAACACAATCAGTCAACAACATAATGATGCATCAAGAAAATCACAACTGTTTACCTTTACTGACGCCACCTCGACCACCCTTCACGGTAGAGAGAGAGAGAGAGAGAGAGAGAGAGAGAGAGAGAGAGAGAGAGAGAGAGAGAGAGAGAGAGAGAGAGAGAGAGAGAGAGAGAGAGAGAGAGAGAGAGAGAGAGAGAGAGAGAGAGAGAGGACCCCACTCATCGAAGATAATTGTATTAAGGGTTCCCACGGTAAGGATGAAGTAAACACGTCCTTCAGGGGATAAAGGAGGAGGAGGAGGAGGAGGAGGAAAGAGGAAAAGGAAGAGGAAGAGGAAGAGGAAGAGGTGGGGATGGTAGTGTCAGGTGGCCAGCAGCGTAAATAGAATTATGTTGACCAAGAACTTCGTGGCTTCAAGCTTTAATGTAAACACAACCACCATCCCCACCATCACCACCACAGTAACAATATAACAACTACTACTACTACTACTACTACTACTACTACTACTACTACTACTACTACGATTAGTGCTACTTCTGCTACTAATATAAAAACTACGGGGAAATTTATGGTTTGCTCATAGTTTTCCGATTCGTATTTCGACCATAAAATTAACTGTAGTAATTCCGTTCCGTTCAATGCTTGGAAACAAAAGTCAAGCTATGAGTCTATGAGATAAATAAATATCGGTTGAGTATCATTTGTATTGAACAGGAATCGTAGCTTTCAAATATTTCTTTGCCTCTATATATATATTTATATATTTGATCTACTTTTAAATTTTTATAAAAGATTTTATTAGTATTTTCGATCTTTTTTTCGCTTTCATTGATCTTTTCATTATAGTTTACTCTCACATTTGCTGCTAGAAATTTCTTCTGCTTTATTTTTTCTGTGTGTGTTTGTGTTGCTTTGTGTTCACGTTTCGTTCGTTGATTCATTGGTTTGTTTATTGATATTTCATTCACTGCACAAAGGATGAGTCATCGCCGCCGCGGAACTATGAATTACAAGAACTCTTTTTATATTGTTTTGTCTCTTTAATCAGAACGCGATCAAAGAATGCCCAAAAGCAGATGTTGGAATAAAGAGATTATTGAATAAAGGAATAAAGGATAAAGAATAAAGGAATAAAGGGATAAAGAATAAAGGAATAAAGGGATAAAGAATAAAGGAATAAAGGGATAAAGAATAAAGGAATAAAGGGATAAAGAATAAAGGAATAAAGGGATAAAGAATAAAGGGAATAAAGGTAAAAAAAGGGAATTAAAAGGGATAAAGGGAATAATAAGGATAAAGGAGATAAAAGAATAAAAAAAAAGAATAAAGGATAAAGGATAAGAATAAAGGGAAAAAGGGATAAAGAATAAAGGATAAAGGGATTTAAGAATAAAAGGATAGGTAAAGATAAAATAAAAGGGGAAAAGAATAAAGAATAAAGATTAAATAAAGGATAAGGGATAAAGAATAAAGGAATAAAGGTAAAGAATTAAGAAAAAGGATAAAGAATAAGAATTTAAAGGGATAAAGATAGGATAAAGGGATAAAAAAAGAATAAAGGAAAAATAAGGGTAAAGATAAGAATTTAAAGGATAAAGATAAGGATAAGGATAAAATAAAGAATAAGGTAAATAAGGAAAAAGGTAAGAATAAAGGAATAAGGAAAAGAAAAAGGAATAATGATAAAGGAATAAGGTAAGAATTGATAAAGGGATAAAGATAAAGTAAGGGTAAGTAAGAATAAAGGATAAATAAAGGAAAGGGGTGAAATAAAGATAAAAGGGAAAAGAATAAGGAATAAAGGGAAGAGATAAAAATTTCCGATAAGAATTAGGCTAAGTTTGTTTTTGTAGGTTGGGAAAATTATTTATTCGAGTGACATATAAACCTAATGATGATGTGGTGTTGTAGACCAGCGCTTTTTGTTTTTTTCCCCCCCCTTTCCCCCTTTTCTACCTCCCTTTTTTTTTTCCTCCCTTTTCTCTCTCTCCCTTTTTTCTCCCTTTCCCCTCTTCCCCTTCCCCTTTTCCCCCCCCCTCTCTCCTTTTCTCCTCTCTTTTTCTCTTTCTTTTCTCTCCTTTTCTCTCTCTTTCCCCCTCCCCTCTCTCTCCCTTTTCTCTCTCCTCTCTCTCCCCTCTCTCTCTCCTCTCTCTTCCCTCTCTCGTTCTCTAAAAAAAAAGGGGGGGAGAGAGAGAGAGAAAGAAAAGAGATTTTCATTCTTTTGATAACCTTAAACCCTTAAGGAAAAAGTATAAAGAAAAACACTAAATTTTAACTTTCAAATACCTAAAATTTTTGGAATGTTGAAATTTATTTGAGAGAAAAAAAGAAAGGGAAAAAAAGGGTTTTTTTTTTTTTTAATTTTTTTTTTCNTTCGTGGTTCAACCTTTAATGTAAACACCACCACCATCCCCACCATCACCACCACCACCACCACAGTAACAATATAACAACTGCTACCACCACCACTGCTACTACTACTACTACTACTACTACTACTACTACTACTACTACTACTATTAGTGCTACTTCTGCTACTAATATAAAAACTACGGGGAAATTTATGGTTTGCTCATAGTTTTCCGATTCGTATTTCGACCATAAAATTAACTGTAGTAATTTCGTTCCGTTCAATGCTTGGAAACAAAAGTCAAGCTATGAGTCTATGAGATAAATAAATATCGGTTGAGTATCATTTGTATTTAACAGGAATCGTAGCTTTCAAATATTTCTTTGCCTCTATATATATATTTATATATTTGATCTACTTTTATTTTGATACAGATTCATTAGTATTTTCGATCTTTTTTTCGCTTTCATTGATCTTTTCATTATAGTTTACTCTCACATTTGCTGCTAGAAATTTCTTCTGCTTTATTTTTTGTGTGTGTGTTTGTGTTGCTTTGTCTTCACGTTTCGTTCGTTGATTCATTGGTTTGTTTATTGATATTTCATTCACTGCACAAAGGATGAGTCATCGCCACCGCGGAACTATGAATTACAAGAACTCTTTTAACCAACCAACATGCCCCCCATTAATAACCCACACAAAACCCACACACCCCACCCACAGCACACACACACCACACACAAAAACACACAACACCCCACAAAACAACACCACACAACACACACAAGCAGACACACAACACACACACACACACCCCACCACAACACACCACACACAACACAAAACACACAAACCAACAAACCCACACACAACACACCCCACACACACACAACACCACACACACCCCACAGCAGAACACACCACACGCACATACACACCACAAACCCCACACACACACACCACAACAAAAACCCCACACACACAACAGACACACTCACCACACACACACACACACACACCACACACACCAAAACACACACCCCACACACAACAACACCACACACCACCCACACAACACCACACACACACAACAACCCCACCACACCACAAACACACACACACAACATACACACACACACACCCCCACACAACACAACACACACACAACACAACATACACCAAACCACACACACACACAACACAGACACCACACACACACACACAAGCACACTCACACAACACACAACACACACCACACACCAACACACCCCAAAACACACACACAAAACCCACACACAAACCAAACACCCACACACACACACCCCAAAAAACCCCACACACACACCACACACACCCACACACACACACAACAACCCCACACACACACCACACACCCACATACATACACACACCCACACACACAAAACACACACCCAACACAACACACCACACTACACACACACACATACACACACATACACACACACACACACACATACCCCACACATAACAAAACACATACACATACACACCACACACCACACACACACACACACCCTACCCACACACACATACCACACACACACACAACAACAACATACACTCACCACACACAACACACACACACAACACACACACACACACACCCCACACACACACACACCCCCAAACAACAACCCCAACCTTTACACACCACACACACCCACACACACCCCCACCCCCCCAAAAAACCCACACACACACACACAACAACCCCACACAACACACCACCCAAAACAACACCCAACACCCACCCCACACCACACACACACACACAACAACAGAACTTCCCCACACACCACACACACACAAAAACAACCCAAAAAACCCCAACAACACACACACACACACACACACACACACACACCAACAATAACCACACACACCCCCACAACCACAAAACATCACAACACCCCACCCAACACACAAAACACATACACCCCACCCACACAAAAATACAAAACACCCCCCCAACCACACACAAACACACACACACACCCCACACCCAACCCCACCCCAAAAAACCAGACACTCAAAACCACACACACCACCCCAAAACACACACAAAATCATACCCCCACACCACACATACACACCCGACCACACACACAAAACCCCAAATCAACACACCCCAAAACATACACCCCCACACACAAAACACACACCCCTCCATACCGCACAAAACACACCCCCCAACCACACACACACACAGACACACACAAAAAAAAAACCACAACCACACACACCCTTTAAATTTTAACCAAGCCCAGGACATCCGGGGGCTAAAGCTCACCTTTTGCCGTTTTAAGTACTGTATTGCTCCTTTCCTTCCCTTAAACCCCTTTTGAGCCCCAAATTTAAATTTGTCCTTTGTTTTGGGTCCATTTAAACGATTTTTAGTGACTAAAAGGAATTTTTTTACAGTTTTTGCCTTTTTAAATATCCTAGTCCCCCTAACAAATTTGGGGTAATTAAGTGACTTTTCTTTTTTTTAGGGCTCGAAAACATAACTTTTTTATAGAAAACCAAAAGATCTGGGCGTGAAAGGGTTAATTAAGGACTCTGGATGGGAAGTGCAGCGAGGTGGTAATGCTCTGTTTGTCCCTCCTACGTATTGTGCTCGTTTGCCCCGTTTTATAGGAACAAAGTGGAAGAAACAGGGGGGTTTAATGTATTTGTGTTTTGTTTTTTTAATTTTTTATATCTTGGGTCGAACTCCAGTAGGCAGATAATGCTGAAACAGGTCTTTTGTATCGAAGTCGTGTGATAACGTTAAGAAAATACAGGTTTTTTGAAAAGGATCATATAGTATGTGTGTGTGTGTGTGTCTGTGTCTGTGTCTGTGTCTGTGTGTGTGTGTGTGTGTGTGTGTGTCTGTGTGTGTGTGTGTGTGTGTGTGTGTGTCTGTGTGTGTGTCTGTGTGTGTGTCTGTGTGTCTGTGTCTGTGTGTGTGTGTGTGTGTGTGTGTGTGTGTGTGTGTGTGTGTGTGTGTTAGGTCTTTGTTCATAACTCTAGCAGGTAGATATGCAGGAAAGAATGGATCCCTTGTCTTAAACCGTGTGATAACGTAAAGAAAAGCAAGTGGTTTTTAATAATTGAGAGTACTAACGACGAAACACAAACACTTTTTAACTTCAGTATTATAAACCTTAAAAAAGACTGAGTGGTGATGTAGAAACAAAAGCTACGAAGCGTGGTAAAAGATAATAGAGTATGACGTTGTTGAATGTTAAAGGGACGGAAGCTTTTTTCACGAGAGAGGAAGGAAGCAACAATAGCAATTTATAACTGGCCAATTTAGCAACAATTAATGAAACACGATACAGAAAAAAAGCTGAAAAAACATAGATAAAGACTCACAATAAGAGAAAATAGGAAGAACACGATTTTTTAAGGAATAATTCAGTCAATAAACAATAAAAAAAAGAATAAAACATTTAATAAAACAGTTAATGCAGACACACATTAAGAACAAATGTGAAGAACACAATTTTATGAAGTATAACTCAGTCAATAAACAATAAAATAAGACAAACATTTAATTAAAACATGAAGCCGCTGCCTCAACCCTCTATTACCAGGGTAGGGACTTAAGCGGTAGGTTGAAGGTGGGTAATAATAATAATAATACATAATAATCATATAGTAATAATAATGGATAACAAGCTTAATGGGATGAGTAAGTGAAGGAGGAGGATCTGAGTGTAGGTGCGCGTGAAGGCAAGATGGATGCCGTGTTATTATGGTGAAGTAATGATGTGTGTGCAATCTGAGGCTCACAGGTGTCTTAGGAGGGTGTTGTATTAATTAATGGTGGTGTTGGTGTTAATTAGAGGCGTGGTGGTGGTGGTGGTGGTGGTGGTTTGGTAATGACGTCAAGGTAGCAGTTAAATTGACTTTTTAGCGCACACACACACACACACACACACACACACACACACACACACACACACACACACACACACACACACACACACACACACACACACATACATACATACATACATACATACATACACACGCACGCGCGCGCGCGCACACACACACACACACACACACACACACACACACACACACACACACACACACACACACACACACACACACACACACACACACACACACACACACACACACTGTTATGATAACGATAATGACTCATAAATAATAATTATAATAGTAATAATAGTAATAATAATGAAACTGGTAATGATGATAATAGCAATAATAATAATTATTATAATAATACATAATAATAACAATAATGATAATGATAATTATGATAAGAAAACAATGATAACAATAGTGATGGCTGTGAAAAACAAAATTTAAATTGATGCGATCGCCCTGGGTGGGACTCGAACCCACGCTCTAGGAACATTCAGTGGTTTCCTAAGCTCTGCCACTGAGCTACCCGGGCATGAATAATAATATTGCAATTGTTCTATATCCGCGTCGTACACACTGTTTATCACCGCCGTCCTGCATGACGCAACTCAATGCTCGTACAGGATTATTATCCTTATTTTTGGTTATCTGATGTGATTGTAATGCAAAAATAAATATTCAGTCTCCTGGATAGGCTGCCACTTGCTTGGTTTTGGTTCCTCTAAGAAGAAAAACAGCTTTTGAGGCTATATTTTCGGTATCACTCATGAAATAAGCACACACACACACACACACACACACACACACACACCACACACACACACACACACACACACCCCACACACACAACACACACACACACACACACACACACACACACACACACACACACAACACACACTCACAACACACACTCACACACCCACACACACACATACACACACACACACAACACACACTCACAACACACTCACACACACACACACACACACACGCCACACACACACACACAGGTAACAACATGGCCAAACACATAACAGAGACACATTACATTATCACAGGACGTTTTTCCTCCTGCCATTAACGAGGAGCTATCGTGTCCAACAGGCTCTTTATCAGGCACGTGGGGCTAACAGGTGTGTGTGTGGGGTTGGTGTCATTAACCCATGGTCTTGTCCATGCGAGTCAGACTCGCAATCACCATTTTTCACCTCCCGGTGCGAGCTTGGAACTCATTATTACCGATCTTGGGGTAATGCTGGGACCTCACACACCACACACCCCCATCCCCTTGCTCAAGGGGGACATAACCGCCCAAATTTATCATTGGAAAAATCCCCGGGTGTGGGTGGGTGTGGATGGGTGTGGGTGAGTGTGGGTGGGTGTGGGTGGGTGTGGGTGTGGGTGGGTGTGGGTGTGGGTGGGTGTGGGTGTGTGTGTGTGTGTGTGTGTGTGTGTGTGTGTGTGTGTGTCTGTGTCTGTGTCTGTGTCTGTGTGTGTGTGTGTGTGTGTGTGCGTGTGCGTGTGTGTTGTGTGTGTTGTATTGAGTTGGAAATATAATTGAAAGTATGTAAAGGAAAGTTCAGAAACAGGAGAATCATAATATCAGATATAATATAAGATGAATGTAAAAGATCTGAATTAATTTAGAAGGTAAGTTACAGTATTTCACATTTAATGAACAAAAATGAAAAAAAGTGAAAAATAAAAGGTCATAGAGCAACTTATGCATATAGAAAATAGAGGGAGCAAATGTTGAATTGAAATGAAATATGATTGGGTCTAATTTTCACCGTGCGACCTACAAAAAAAAACATAAGAAAAAACAGATAAACAGCAAAAATACATTAGATTGAAAAACACAACGAGATGGTAAAGGTAAAGATGGGGGGATACGCTATGTTGCGCGTGGCCTTCGGTGCTCATCTCCGTGGCATTAGCCCTTTGAGCCTGTGGTGGGTGAGAACCCGTTATCCCGGGACATAAGATGCGCAAGGGCATAGTGTGACATCCGGGTTAGCACAGTTACCTTCCCCAGGTTTCCCCAGGTAGCCATTTAACAACCTCGAAAGGGAGGCAGAACAGCTGGGTTGGCTGGTCGGCAACAACCAGATTCATATATGCTCAAAGGAAAAAATAATATATATAAAAACTGTAAAAAAGAGAAGATACCTGACAGGGAAAGGATGTCAAGCTAAACACAACACAATCAGTCAACAACATAATGATGCTCAAAAAATCACAAAATGTTTACCTTTACGACGCCACCTCGACCACCCTTCACGGTAGAGAGGGGAGAAGGAAAAGAGAGAGGAGAGAGAGAAGAGAGAGAGAGAGAGAGAGAGAGAGAGAGAGAGAGAGAGAGAGGACCCCACTCATCGAGGATAATTGTATTAAGGGTTCCCACGGTAAGGATGAAGTAAACACGTCCTTCAGGGGATAAAGGAGGAGGAGGAGGAGGAGGAGGAGGAGGAGGAGGAGGAGGAGGGGAGGAGGAGGAGGAGGAGGAGGAAGAGAAGAGGAAGAGGTGGGGATGGTAGTGTCAGGTGGCCAGCAGCGTAAATAGAATTATGTTGACCAAGAACTTCGTGGCTTCAAGCTTTAATGTAAACACAACCACCATCCCCACCATCACCACCACAGTAACAATATAACAACTACTACTACTACTACTACTACTAAGTGCTACTTCTGCTACTAATATAAAAACTACGGGGAAATTTATGGTTTGCTCATAGTTTTCCGATTCGTATTTCGACCATAAAATTAACTGTAGTAATTTCGTTCCGTTCAATGCTTGGAAACAAAAGTCAAGCTATGAGTCTATGAGATAAATAAATATCGGTTGAGTATCATTTGTATTTAACAGGAATCGTAGCTTTCAAATATTTCTTTGCCTCTATATATATATTTATATATTTGATCTACTTTTATTTTGATACAGATTCATTAGTATTTTCGATCTTTTTTTCGCTTTCATTGATCTTTTCATTATAGTTTACTCTCACATTTGCTGCTAGAAATTTCTTCTGCTTTATTTTTTCTGTGTGTGTTTGTGTTGCTTTGTCTTCACGTTTCGTTCGTTGATTCATTGGTTTGTTTATTGATATTTCATTCACTGCACAAAGGATGAGTCATCGCCGCCGCGGAACTATGAATTACAAGAACTCTTTTTATATTGTTTTGTCTCTTTAATCAGAACGCGATCAAAAGAATGCAAATGCAGATGTTGGAATAAAGAGATTATTGAATAAAGGAATAAAGGGATAAAGAATAAAGGAATAAAGGGATAAAGAATAAAGGAATAAAGGGATAAAGAATAAAGGAATAAAGGGATAAAGAATAAAGGAATAAAGGGATAAAGAATAAAGGAATAAAGGGATAAAGAATAAAGGAATAAAGGGATAAAGAATAAAGGAATAAAGGGATAAAGAATAAAGGAATAAAGGGATAAAGAATAAAGGAATAAAGGGATAAAGAATAAAGGAATAAAGGGATAAAGAATAAAGGAATAAAGGGATAAAGAATAAAGGAATAAAGGGATAAAGAATAAAGGAATAAGGGATAAAGAAAAGGGATAAAGAATAAAGGGATAAAGAATAAAGGAATAAAGGGATAAAGAATAAAGGAATAAAGGGATAAAGAATAAAGGGATAAAGAATAAAGGGATAAAGAATAAAGGAATAAAGGGATAAAGGAATAAAGGGATAAAGAATAAAGGGATAAAGAATAAAGGAATAAAGGATAAAGAATAAAGGGATAAAGAATAAAGGAATAAAGGGATAAAGAATAAAGGAATAAAGGGATAAAGAATAAAGGAATAAAGTAGTTAGTTGGTAGGTTGGTAAAGTAGTTAGTTAGGTAGTTGCGTAGATAGACAGATAGATAAACAGACAAGTAGATAGATAGATGGATGGATGGATGAGTACCAGCAGCTGTGGGTTTTGGTTCGATTCCCGCCACCATTAGGCCATCATGCTTTCTACTCTCAACCTTTTATTGAAGAATTATCCTCGAGACCTTTTACATCTCTCTCTCTCTCTCTCTCTCTCTCTCTCTCTCTCTCTCTCTCTCTCTCTCTCTCTCTCTCTCTCTCTCTCTCTCTCTCTCTCTCTCTCTCTCTCTCTCTCTCTCTCTCTCTCTCTCTCTCTCTCTCTCTCTCTCTCTCTCTCTCTTCTCTCTAGAGAGAGAGAGAGAGAGAGAGAGAGAGAGAGAGAGAGAGAAGAAGAGAGAGATTTTACATTCTTTTGATAACCTGAAACTTTAAGGAAAATGTATAAAGAAACGAACACTAATTGTAACTTCTCAAATACCTAAATTATCGGCAATGTTGAAATTTATATTGAGAGAATAGAAAGAGTGAAAGGGAAATGTTTATATTTCTCCTTATAGTTTTTCACTTAAAGTTTGCTCTTCTTTTCGTCAAGGTCTGTAGAAGACAATATATCAAATCGCACTGACCTCATAAACCCAATGACTTGAGTGGTCTTTGCGTCAAGACAAGGCCGCAACGAAGAGCAATCAGGACGTCCGAGCATATGCCAAAAGTCTGCAAGGGACCAAGAAAACATTGTAAAAGTTTATACTACATCAGCGGTGATGAGGATGTAAAAGATTATTAAAATTCACTCGAATAATGATGCAAATTTAAAAACATAGCCGGTAAAGAATATTGCAGTAATTCTTAAAGCCTGCAAGAGAGAGAGAGAGAGAGAGAGAGAGAGAGAGAGAGAGAGAGAGAGAGAGAGAGAGAGAGAGAGAGAGAGAGAGAGAGAGAGAGAGAGAGAGAGAGAGTTGGCTTGTACGGACCCGCGTTAAACTCTACGGGGTTTTCTATGCGTGTTTCAGTAAGAGTTTCCGTATAAATGAGCTGAATTAGAATAGCAGTATTTGTTTTGTTCCTTTTATTGTTTTTGTTTTTGTTGTTGGTGGTGTTGGTGATGGTGATTGTGGTGGTGCTGTTGATGTTGATGGTATTGTTGTTGTTTGTTGTTGTTGTTGTTGTTGTTGTTGCTTCTGAATCTGTATTTCTTATTGTCTCTCCGTTCTAGATTTTGCAATTGCATTTTTATCTTCTTGTGTTAATACTTCTGATGTTTGTTGTCATAACATTCTACCGATGGTGACTTAAAGATTGCAATGAAATCTCAAATACCTTTCATACAATCAGTTTTTCATTAATTTCTTCATACATTCTTATTTCTTCAGTAGCATTAA
>JACEEZ010020071.1:404739-422239 GCA_016584305.1 Chionoecetes opilio
AATTGCAGTGAGCTGGAAAATATGGGCTTATTCCCACTGCACTTAAAACACACAAGTATAATATTAAGAACGATTTTTTCTATATGTATATTGTATAGAAGCCTGATTCTGTAAAACATTGTATATAACCAAATAACCAAGTAGGTTATAGTGAGGAGGCGAGGTAAATGCTACTCTATGATATTATATAGTCAATAACGAATGTTTAGAAGTTATCTATACCTAGGCAGTCATATTTTCCTGTTATTATTGTGTATCAATCAGATAGAAAGCCTAGAAGTGCAATGAGTCGACGCGTGAAGTGGCAATGTTTTGATTCAATCTCCCCGCCACAATCTCCTCGCCCACCACTCCCCGCCGCGGCACGTCGCCTCCACAATTATAACCTACATTGTCGCAGCAACAAGCCGATTTCGGCATTCTTTATCTTCGTTTTTCCAAGGCATGTTATTGTATTTTGACAAGCGTTTGCCAGACGCAGCGAGTACTGTCTTAGAAAAACAGTGTGAACATCACCCAAATTTTACATGCCACAATATACATGTAAAAAATCTATTAAGCTTTGCTACTCGAGGCGAGTAATTTGCATTAAATTGCTATTATAGAACGTTCCATCGTAATGCATGTCATCCATATAATTAGTAGAACAACAGAAGAACTATATTTTTTGGTATTCAGATGCGGTCAATCAATATTATCGCGAAATTAATTTATGAAAAATATTAGTCGCGGAGCCAAAACACAGTAGACCAACCTTTGAGTTAAAACTGCCAGCGACCACTGGCATTTCTCGAGTTGCAGTTCTCTCTAATTGGTGATAACCTGAAGTCAGTGTCGTGTTGACAGCCAGCAGAGCAACACTCGCGGCGCTTCACTAAACACCAAGATATGAGAGAGAGAGAGAGAGAGAGAGAGAGAGAGAGAGAGAGAGAGAGAGAGAGAGAGAGAGAGAGAGAGAGAGAGAGAGAGAGAGAGAGAGAGAGAGAGAGAGAGAGAGAGAGAGAGAGAGAGAGAGAGAGAGAGAGGAATGAATAAATATAGTAAGAAAGAAAGAGAAAGGGGAATTACCATTATCTTTGATATTCACAGGTTATGAAAAATCTTATCTATCAAAATCATTGTTACCAAAATGTACCATGTCCAAACCTCCTCTCTGAGCCTCATCTGCTTCTCGCTTCCTTATTTTCCAGGCCATTGTAATCTGCATACATCTCACGCTCTCCTCCTCACCGCCCTCTCCTCCTCGCTTCTCCTCCTCCCCACTATCCTCCTCCTTCTCCTTCCTATCCCCTCACCTCCTCCTCCCCCCACTATCCTATTTCTCCATTCCACCCCGATTCCCTTCAACAGACACACCCTTTCCTTTACCTTCTCATTTTATACAGCTGTGCCTTTCCTTCTTGTGACATAGATAGATAGATGGATAGATAGTTTATTGACTACAAATAGGCTATACATATAAAAAACAATGTATGATTTACTATATACGAATCAATAACCATATGATACAAAAGTAATAGCTTTGTAGTCCAAAAAAATACGTACATTATTATCTCTCTCAATTCACGCGATTCCCTTCAACACACAAACCTTCTCCTTTTATACCACAATGCCTTTTCTTTCTGTGACATACATTATCTTCCTCTATTCACAAAGGAAATTCTATTCGTGTTTGTATTGAGTAAAATCTTGTGTTTGAAATATACTGAGACAGGCTTTTGATCGGAAGAAAGTGCGGGTGGGTACGGAGGTTTTGTGAAGTGCATTGGTATAGAATATATTTTTTGGTTTGTGTGTATTTGTTGGGTGCCCAGAAAATGTTTGTTTATTAGTTTCTTTTGTTGAATGGTAGGAAAGCTATGTTAAAGTGTGTGTGTATTCTATAAAGTTTTCCGAAAGTGGTTATTGTCGTCCCTTTTTTTTCTTTCTTTTATTATTTTTCATCCTTTTATTCTCTCCCTCATCTCATCATATTCGGATCAAGAATTGGCTGAAAGGAAATAGAAAGGTTAGGAAAGATGAAATAAGTTTAGCTTCAGGGAATTGCTTTCAAGGCCTCCCTGTTTCTAGTAAAAGATAAAGTTTGTTTCGGTTTGGAATTATTTATTTTTCTAAGCAGCGATCTGTTGACCATTACGGCGAGTGAGTGAGTGAGTTTGGGAACATTTTAGAATACAATAAAGGAGATGTTGGAAAAGTTATGACGGCTAATAATCAGTATAGATTGAGAAGTAACTGAGTAAAACTGGTAAAGCGTAGATTTAAAGAAGAAATAGGTACAAACTGGTTCACAAATATGGTAATAAATTATTGGAATGGACTCAGGCATCAGGTAGTTAGTGCAGAGTCAATAGGGAGTTTTAAAAGGAGGTTAGACCATTTCATGGATGGGGATGAAAGGTGGATGTAGTTAAGTTAAGTAGCAGGAACTACCACGTGTAGGTCTCACGGCTTCTTGTAGCTTCCTTATTTTCTTATCTTCCTATGTTCTAACATTTACCTTACGGATATATTTGAGGCTAGCAGTGGGTCTTCCTTCTGCGTGAGAGAGCGACAAGACCTTCGTTGCCAACTTAGAGTCAATAAGGTTACCGTTGCTTCACCGTGAGCGAGTCCTGGATGCAGTTCGTCTCCTATCAACTTTGAGAGAAGGCGGATTGGTTCATGGCTGAAGCGATTTGAATGGACCATTTTTCAATCAGGTTTTCCTCGCCACGGAGAAAGTCCAGCTGAACGGGTGAAGAAAACGTGAATTCAGAGGCGAGTGACGTAAAGTGTACTGGAAAAATATGATTGTTTTCTCCAAATTCTTTCCTCATTGAATTTTATGTAGCGATGAATTAGTATTTTGAGATTGAATTGAAAAATAAATGAAAAGAAGAGTGGAAGAAGAAAATATAAAAATCAAAACGGAAAAGGTTACAAAGTGTTAAGTTTTACAAAGTAATAAAAGTTTTGGTAATCAGCCTTTATAGTGATTGCTGCCGATATAGAAGAGAGAGAGAGAGAGAGAGAGAGAGAGAGAGAGAGAGAGAGGGGGGAAGAGGAGGAAGAGAGGGGAGAGAGAGAGAGAGAGAGAGAGAGAGATAGAGAGAGGAGAGGGAGGGGGAGAGGAGAGCGAGAAGAGGAGAGAGAGAGGAGAGGAGGAGAGAGGAGAGAGAGAAGAGAGAGAGAGAGAAGAGAGACGAGGAGAGAGGAGAGAGGAGAGAGAGAGGGGGGAGAGAGAGAGAGGAGAGAGAGAGAGAGAGAGAGAGAGAGGAAGGAGATGACAAAAAAATCATGCTTATTGATAGTTTTTGGGTATTTGACGCCGTACGAATGATTTGGCAGGTGTTTCCACGTGGGTTTTAAAACTTATCAAGACTTCATTACAAAGTGCTCCTCTCACTCTTCTCTCTCTCTCTCTCTCTCTCACTCTCTCTCTCTCTCTCTCTCCTCTCTCTCTCTCTCTCTCCTCTCTCTTCTCTCTCTCTCATCTCTCTCTCTCTGATCATTCTCTCTCTCTCTCTCTCTCTCTCTCTCTCTCTCTCTCTCTCTCTCTCTCTCTCTTCTCTCATCTCTCTCTCTCTCTCTCTCCCTAGCTTAACCTCATTTTCTTCCTTCTTCAGTACCTTTCATCAACTTTCTAATGATCTAATGTATGTTCTCACAACCACTTTTATCCTCTTAAGTCTGCCTCATAACGTCCCTCCTCCTCCTCCTCCTCTCCCCCGTCCTCTTCCTCCTCCTCCTCCTCCCCCTCCTCCTCCTCCTCCTCCTCCTCCTCCTCCTTTCCTCCTCCTCCTCCTCTTCCTCCTCCTCCTCTTCCTCTTCCTCCTCCTACTCCTCCTCGAAACTTAAACATATTTTATGAAGAGAGACTGTGGAAACTTCTGTCCTGCGAAGTTATATTATATCGTCCCCCGGATCGATTAGTGTTAGTGGTAGTTGTAGCTAGCTATATTCATATCCTATCATTTTCACTATGAAACTTCCATGTTACAATCTTCTTTAGGGACATGGTATCTTTTTCCAACTGTTGTCTTACATGTAGTTTGTTTGTTAGTAGTTAGTAGTTAAGCGGATACCCTCGTTATAGACCAATAGGTTTCCTGGTATCTGTTACTCCTATGTATTCCTCTCCTCCTCCTCCTCCTCCTCCTCCTCCCAGCCTCTCATTTCCATCTCGTCTTACCTCTCTCTCAGAACTTTTAATATAATTTGCTTCCAACAGCCAGGCTATCACTCTTCTTCACCTTCGTTTCTTTTTTCATTTCAAACTTTAACTCTCCAGCTCATCCTTTCTTGTATTCTCCGCCAACTCTTCCCTTCCTTCCTTCAGTATCCTTTTCTCCTTATATCCCGTGTATCAATTTCTCGCCTTTCCTATGTCCACCAAGAACACTTTTTTTACCTTCTTTTCTTTCTTTCCTTCTTTTTCCATCAACCACCAAGTCTTTCTCCCTTCTTTCTCCTTCAATAATAAAAGTCTTCCTTCCTCTTACATGCACCACCTCCTTCCTTTTCCTCGGGGTATCCATTTCGTATTCACCTCCACCTTGTTTCAATAATCCTCAATTCTTGGCTTCTCAAAAATGAACTCTTGAAGGTGGAAAGAAATCGTTGGGTTGCTGGAGAGGAAATTGGTGTGTAGTGTGTTGTGTGTGTGTGGTGTGTGTGTTGGGTGTGTGGTGTGTGTGTGTGTGGTGTGTTGGTGGGGGTGCGTGTGTGTGTGTGTGTTCTCTATTGCAAAAAAGAATAAAAACAATACAATAGTGTATATAAGTGTAAATGAACCATGTTAGCCTACCCCTTTGCCACTAACAAAAAAAACCAACAGCAAACGAATAGAAGATGAATAAAAAAAATTTTTTTTTTTTTTTTTCCCCCCCCCTCTCTCTCTTTTTTCCCCCCTCTCCTTTTCCTCCCTCTCTCTCTCTCTCTCTCTCTTTTCTCCTCTCTTTTTTCTCTCTCTCTCCCCTCTTCCTTCCTTTTTCTCTCTCTTTTCTCTCTCTCTCCTTTCCTTTTCTCTCTCTTTTTTCTCTCTCCTTCCTCCCTGTAGTCGAGTTGGGGGAATAGTCATTGGTCAGCGTTCCCCCAGTCTCCCCTCGTGCTGCGGCTCAGAGGTCATGGCTGTTCCCCACACCAGTCTTTGACCTCTGAGGGAAGGGATCTGATGGCTGCCCTTTTGTTGTGAGAAAGCTTGATTTGGTGATGATTAAATGTAAATTTTTAATGATGATTAAAGTATTAAATAAATGTTTTGGGGAGGTTTTGGGGTTGGGTTTTTATGAGAGAGAGAGGAGGAGAGAGAGAGAGAGAGAGAGAGAGAGAGGAGGGGAGAGAGAGAGAGAGAGGGAGAGAGAGAGAGAGAGGGGGAGAGAGAGAAGAAGAGGAAAAGGGAAGGAGGGAGAGAGGAGAAAGAGGAGGAGAGGAGGAGGAGAGGAGAGAGAGGAGAGAGAGGAGAGAGGGAGAGGAGGAGAGAGAGAGGAGAGAGATCAGATCAGATCAAAAGTTATTGTGAATAATGTACACTTATACAAATACATATAAAAAAGGGGGTACAAAATAGACAAAGGGCGCCCCCCCCAGCGGGTTTGGCATAGGAAGGATTGCCATGTTTAAAATGAAGTTAGATAGTAAATTTGTTAATTACATTTAGATATGAATACTAATTTTAGTTATTTTTAATTATATTTATTTATTTTTTTTTTTAAGTCCTTTATAAAAGCTTTGGAAAAAGTTTGGGGGACTTTTTTTGACTTGGAAAAGGTTTACAGGGTTTGTAGATAATAGTGCAGCACCCCAGCATAGGGGGCTTTGGCACAGCCGCCTCAAAAAAAAGAAAAAATTTCTTGAATTCCAACATAATGGCGGATTGTGGTTCTCTTCTGTTTTAAAAGGGTTTACATTTTTCATTTGATGTTGTCATCCCAGCACCTCCCACATGTATTTTCCCCTAATTTCCCTATAAACACCCCTGTGGCGCCTATAATTAGTCCTTTTTTGTAGTAGGGGGTTTGACCCCCTTTTTTAGGCCATTATGTAGTGAGAGAAACAGACTGACCGAGATGCTGTAAATATTCTTTTGTACTTTCCTTTTTCGCACACTTTTCTGTTTTAGACGGCCAAGGGACAGAGGGAGCGGAAACCCAAACCATCCTTAGACGTAGCACTGTTTAGTTCATTTCACGCTCGTTACCCCCTATCCCACAGTGTGTGGGGCCATATAAAATTCACAGTTCTGTCCTGACACGTTATCTTATAACAAGTTTAATAATTCGTTCACGAGGACGGTGGAAAAAAGGTTCCTGGGGTTATCGACTGTAGGGAAATAGAGGGAATGAGACGTCCCGGCCTTCCCCTTGACGCTGCCCGAGCGTGTATCCCTAGAAGCCCGTTTGGGCCCCTGGGAGCACCCTAGGTATTCGGATGCTTAGCGCCCGGTGTTCACCCCCGGGTTTCTCCTTTAGTACACGACCCGGCCCCCGCACCCCGTCCTCATGCAGCGACCCCTCGGGACAGGATATTTGGGCACTCAGGGAGGGCATTTAACTACAAAGGAAGTCCTGCCCCCATCAGTCAATGGTACATTACACTTCTTAACCTGAGGTAGAATAGGACACATTGAAAACTGGGAGTTCCCAGGGGGGGGGATCAACTGGTCTGTGCCCCTATATCCATGTATTTATCAAAATAAATGAACTGAGCAATTTCCCGATGATGAGAGCCAAAAAAATTACACTTTTCTTTCCATTAGGATTTAAGAGAGCCTCATAAACGGACCATATATTAGTATTTTGTGATTCATAATTTTGGGGGGCTGCCATTTGCTTACTCTATGTGTGAGAGGTGGTAATCCTATCTCGTGTCTTTCACTATCTGCGTGTTTACCTTGGGCACCCCAAAATTACCTAATTGCTGTTTTTGAATGACTTCAAGAGCTTTGATTTTCCTTTGTTGAGACGTGTTTGGGTGCTAGATTTTTAGTCTATGAGTTGATTAAGGAAAATATAGCCTCTTAAAGGGCGGGGACAGACGACCCCAGTCTCCCCCGCAACCTTCCTAGCAACGCTAGCGAGGGGGACAGATGGCTTCAGTCTGGTGACTTCGTTTTGTCTTGTTTTGCAAAGCCAACAGTACACCCAATACTTTTAGGTGGGGATTTTCTAGAATTTTCCCTGTATTTTTAAGGAAAACCTTTTTCCGATGCCGTTTATACAGACCTTGCTTTTCTTGGTGATATATGAGGCCCATAGATTGCACAATCTCCCCAATGTTGCAAACCCTTTTTATGGTGTTTGTGGTCAGCTGTAGCACTATGTCATCAGCATAAACAGTAAAAAAACCCCCTCAAATTTGAAAAAAGCAATGATATTTATAAAATGCGTTGAAGAAATTGGGAGAGAACACCCCCCTGGGGGTTTCTAATTCCATTTTCCCCCTAGAGTAAGCCCCCTCAAAATAGACTGTGTGTTCTGCTGTTTGGTTGTCTTTACTATTGAGATGGTCCCCCCAGGCAGTTAGTAGTTGGGATAAGATACCTGGGGTTAGCTCTATAAAGGTCCCTTCAAATCAAAAAAAAACATTTTAAAACATTTTTATGCCCGCAAGGACTCATGAAGCAGTTTTGTGTGCTCCGCCAGGAAAAAAATCCATAAGATTACTGGAGAGCTGGGGTTTGAACTATATAGTAGACGATAAGAACTATCTTTCAAAGCATTTGCACAGACAAGAGGGGAAGATATTTGGGCTGAAGGACCCGGGTTTCCTGGTTGGGGGAAAAGGGAAAAATAATAGCTTTTTTTCCCGGGTGTTGGAGGGTCCCCCGCTCCATATCATGTTGTAGAGTCGCAGAACAGGATTGCCATCAATCGTCGTAAGGAAGCGAATACCATCGTAGGTGACACCATCCATGCCGGGTGCACTAGAGCTTGCCTTTTCCAGGCTCCTGACGAGCTCCTCTTCGGTGATGGGCATGTTATCGGAGACATTAGGGTCGAGTAAAGCTGCTTCAATCTTCCCAATACGATTCTTGGCGTTGGTGGCAAGAGCACTTCGCACCGGCAGGGGCAGACAGTCATAGCTGGAGGCGTCCGCCCACTCCTGCATGAGTTCGTTGCTCTTCTTTGTTGGGTCAGGGTGGAGGGGCGATGAAGCTTTCTTCCCTTGTACGATTTTGATTTTCCTTGACACTTCAGCAAGTGGCGTTCTGTGATCCATGGATTGTAGAAAGGACGTCCAGTATTTTTCTCTTGCTTTCTTTTTGACATCTTGCACTTGATGCCCCATCCGCTTGAGTATTGTCAGGTTGTTATGAGTATAGTGTGGTATGCCATGTATTCCCGTAGGATTTTTGTGCTAAAATTGATTTTTTTGCAGTTCTGGCTTCTATAGGTATCAGATTAACAGAAAAAGATGGGGTCCCAATTTTCAGACCCCTCACCCCCTTTCTGGGGGGTCATTCCTCTTTTGGCACCCCCAGGATTGGTCTCTGGTAATACTAAGCAACAAATTTCAACATTTTCTTTGTTACAGACACGTGAACTACTGATTCCTACTAAATTGCTGATGCTGATGTCAGGTCTGATATCTAAATTTCTCTATCACGTCCAGATTTGGTATAACCGAAACCTCTATTTTTCGTTGTTTTCTCACCCGCTTCTATTACGAAAGCCGTCTAAGCTACTTTTCCATGCCACGTTTTATGCTAGGCATACTTAAATAATGTTAACAGGGTTGTCTTTCCTCCTTTATTCTGGCTTAAGACAGACAGTGGAGTTCCACTGGCGGAGTTACCACCCCTGCGCCCAACCATCCACCCAAAGCGCGTTAGTATTTAGCGATACGTCCGATTTTGCGATACTGTCAAAATCGGACGTAAAATCAATCAGTTATTCATCAATGTCCATATTTGAAATGTCCTCCCAAATAGCGTTTGCGCAATCACTGCCATAGCATTTACAGAGAGGAGTACAGGGCAGGCCATTCTTCAAGCAGCTACACCTATTTCCCTTGCATCCTACTTTGCAGCCACATTTGACGAGTTCAACCTACAGCTTGTGGGGCAGGCAGGGCAAGACATGTCAGTGGAACATACACGCCTTTCTCCAATTTCCATCCATTTTTTTCAATTGCAGGAAGGGTTGGACAATTTTCAGGGTATGACTTGTCCCGCATTGTCATGTAGTTTGCACGCATGATATGGGGAAGAAATTTGCAGCACGAGTTGGTGGAAGCATTTCCCCTTCCAAGTTCTTTGACCGAAACAGCTCCCACCTGAGTGATGGTAGGGTTGCTGGACCTTTTGAACTGTAGACATGACACACAAAAGTCTCCAACGCTTTCACCTGCGTGGGAAGCTCGTCATTGACCAACTCGGCAGGAATAGAAATGCACCCTAATGCTTTGAAGCAGTCAATGGCAGGGCCCATCATCATCAAGCTTTAGGTATGCATCTACCCATGATTTCTTTGAAATTCCTATGAATCTGCCTCCCCAATCAGCACCTGAGAAGTTGTGGAGTCCAAGAAGTCCTTGACATTTGGGGACGGCCAATAACCTGCACTCTTTCAAAGATGTCTATTTCCCGTTTCTTCTTTCCTTTGCCTGTATGAAACTTCAAGGATATAGTAGATGCTATCTGTCTGGAGGCGATAAGATCAAGAAGGAGCAGGAGTACGTCAGTGTCGGGCGACCATACGCAGATCTTCTGGAAAGCACCACAGGCTGTAGAGGCAAGTACTTGGTTTGGAATCAATGTGTCAGCCTCTTCATGTGTATGAGCATACTCAAAACCTAGTCCCTTGATATGATCATCGTACACGACAACGAGCACGAATGAATCTTTGCTTGCGAAATAGTCAAGCAGTCCTTGGCCAAACAAGCATGTGAGCTTCCGCTTTGTTTTTGATGCTGAAAGTAACTCCTTAATGGACATGGTGAGCTTCATTTCGGGATGAACTTCGTACTCAATGGATGTGGGTTGATCGCTTCTGCCGGGTGTGTTTTCAACGACAGATCCAAGTATCGATCAAACACAACACGCCCCTCATCATAAGCTTGTCATCATTGTCTCTATGCGTTTGTTGAATGCATCCTGAAGGTGTGAAATCTTCAGCATTTTTTGGGCGTCTTTGTCATACTCTGAAAGTACACCCATTGCATCAATGATGAGAACTTTAACTGGAGGATCTTACTGCCCTATGTCTGGTACTGGAGGAACATCAAGGGATTCAACCGTGGCATCTTCAACTGCATGCATCAGACTGGCCTTGTCAGTTGGGATGTACAAAGATCTATCAACAGCACACAGAGATCGGGGCACTGTTGACATCTCGTACTTGCCAATTATTTCCTCGAATTTTGGCACTAGACCTGGTCGGCTTCCCTGAACAATGAGAAATCTGCCCAGTAAATTACGATCCTCACGCAATTTGATGACTTTATCTCCAATGCGTACTTTTGATTTATCCATCCAACTTGAGAATGCCTTCAACTTGAGCTTCTTCATCTTGTCCCAAACGAGAGATTTGATGTGGTAGTCAGACGTTCACAAAACGAACTCCTCGAATCGCTTCTGACCCTTTTCTGCATAATGCAGAATATCATGCTTTGCTACCTCTGGCACAAGAGCTGATGAAACTAAACTTTTCAATGGTGTCTTCACTCTGAAGGGGTTGTCTGTGCAGTGCAACTCTATTGATTGACGGATCTTTATGGCATTCTCTCTTGACCTCAGTGCAATCTGTCCAGACAGCTGGTAATGCTTTGTGCGTTCGGATGACCTGGAAACTTTTGGGAAGCTCTCAAGATACTCGTCAACGATACGGGCAAGGCAAAGTGTAGTGGTGACGAGTCGATTGAGAGCAGCTTCATCTCTGCTGAGTCCTACCATACCACCGTGTCCCTTTAGTTTCTTGATTTCCTGTTCGAGTGCCTGATCTGTGGCGAGATTCGTGAAGGGTATCTCTGATGTTGCAACAACAAAGTCACCGGACATCAATGCATTCCATGTTTCAGGCTCATTATCTTCCAGCGCATTCATTTGTGCAAGATGGACAGGCATCAGTCGAGCGTAATTTAGAAGATCCCGTGCGAAGAAATAATTGATCAGGTTCTCCAAGGAAGCAAGATAACTCTGCCAGTCCCCTGAGCAGCAAGAGCTGACGAAATGAAGAAGGCTTTCCACTTGATCGAGGTATGCTGAAAGGAATTCTGCAAACTCTCCAATGTTTTCATCCTCCTCCAGTGGCTTCACATTTCCAGCGTACCATGATCTGACATATTCATAGTCTTCAGTCATATCGGGGTTACGTGAATGAAGCTTGTCCTTGAAAGCATTGCACCGGACACTAACTGGGCCTTTTGAAAGAGTGGATAATATGACATCAAACCGCATCATCATAATTGCTAGACTGATTGTGATGTGGTATTCGATGCCTCTTTTGTATGCTTTGCCACTGAAGATCCCACGAAGGGCTGCTGATGTGTATGCACCACTTTCAATGGCACATATATCCAGGCCACTGCCATCTATCGTTTTCCCGAGAGCATGTAAAGCAGCAAATGCAATATGGAGAGCTCCTGCCCTTAGGATCCAATTGGTGTCCCCAACTGACTGCTGAATTTTCAAAGCACGTGAATATAGGTCCAGGTCCAGTGTTATCAAAGTTTTTCTCTGTGGACCAATGACAGTGGCAGAGATTCCCTGGGCTAACCGAAGAACAGTGTAAAGAGTCCCATATTCAGTGGGTGTGGTCTTGAATAATGGAGCGATCACCTCTACATGCGTGCGTGTTGGGCTGTCGGATGACTGGGATAACAGCAGAGATTTGGTAGCAGCTCAAGTTGGCATCACATCTTTCTTGACCAATTTCCCTGGTTGGTTTACTTGTTCCTTGACTGATAGTATAGCGTCGACTGGAGTGCTCTCATGGGGGCACTCTTCCTGATTCCTTTGCATGTCACTGTCCTGTGTTTGTTCCTTCGCTGACTCAGTTTCAGTGAAATCCACAATCATATCCGTGCCATCATCAGTTCCAAGGTAGTTTGCAAGTGCCCAGGTTTTGAGTGAAGTCTTTGCTCAGAATATTCTTCCTCTTTCCCATTTCATAGACCGATAATCTCAATGGAGTGGTTTTGATGACTGGTTCTTGCACCATGTTCACGTCAAAGGCCAGAGGCTTTTGTGAGAGAAGCTTTTCTGGTATTTCAAGTGGTCGGTTCATGAACTCTCCATCTTTATCTTGCTGGAACATGACAACCACTGTGCCATGGAAGGTTCCTTGCCCCGTCGGTGTGTCTTCCAGGAGGTCAATATTATCGATCGCAAACCATGTGTTCAGGCCTTTCTTGACAAAGTTTGGGAGACAAAATCCACCAGCCTCCTTCATCCGCTGGAGAACACTCTGCTCAACTCGTTTCTCTAAGTCAATGATGTGAAGGTAGTCACTTCCAATATACACAGCTGAGAGGTTTTCAACAAGATTCTTGTCACGCACTCTAGAATGAACAGCAAGGGGAAGGCCGATTGACAGAGGGGTCTGGACTGTTTGTCGGAAGGCACTGTCTTTCTTTGTCTGATGTTTCACCTGGCGATCAGTCCGAGTATTTTGGACAAGGAACTGGCATGAAACGTCGACAGTTTTGTCCACCTCCTGGTCTCGTATTCCGGACACTTTGACAACATGGCTACCAAAGAGGAGGTGACTCATGAAGAACTGGAGTAAAGACGGATTTTCAAAATTACTGAAGCTGCCTGTAAACGACCAACTGCGTTGTTGCAGCATCTCTTCTCGCAGAAGGTTGGCGACATTCTTCAGGTGACCAACTATCTCATCATCATTCATCATTGAGGACCTGTAATCCCTGGCCATCGTGGGCTGCAGTGGAGAGCACAAGACGGTCAGGCTCATTCCGTCTTAGTGATGTGACAAACTTCACTTCTGGAAGGCGCTCGCTGATGAGTCTTTTGAGGTACTTCCGATAGTTCTCACTCTCATTTACATCCACACGGTATCTTTTCAAAATTGACAAGTAGGCATCATTTACCTCAGCCATGCTCAGTGTAACATCCTCGTATAATCCTCGGATAAGGTGTTTTGAATAGCGAGGACCAATTGTGCATCACATACTGAGCGAATGAGTGGCACATTACTGTGATCTGTCCTCGTTGATATTCGCTGTGCAGAGCGCAAACATGTCCGATGATAGTGCTTTTCAAGAGCTGATGCGTCGCCGGGTTCTTCAAGGTCCGCTACTGAAACTCTAACATGGTCATCTGGGGTTTTCTGCTTGATCTGTAGGAGTGTTTTACCCATTGAGTCAGTAAGAACACGGTGCAGTGGCTCTGAGTCATTCTTGGGACAGAAGTCACAGTTGGAAAATAGACACACTTGTTCCTTTGGAATAGTCTTTGACCGCTTTGGCCGAACAGATCCCACAGCACTTGAAGGTCGCCCCGGTCCTCGTGGAGCGCAGACAGGTGAATCGGTTCGGGATCTCTTCCTAAGACGTTCAATCTTGTTCTTGTTGACGATAGGTTTCCGACATTCACTATGATACCGAACGTACTTGAGTTCTCCTTCATTTAAACCTGACAAGTAATTTAGTATTCTATGAATGTCACTTTCAGTATCACCAAGAGACACTCTCTCTTGACAGTGTTGTAAAATTTCATCTGTCATGACCGGATTGTTCACCAATCGCTTCTTTGATGTGGCACCTTCTTTACAGATCACGCAAACTCCGTCCTCCTCCGACATATTGGCGATACTACCACGATCTCAGTTCACAGGGGATATCTGACTGAGCTCAAAACTGCTTCTTCAACATGCCTGAAAAAGAAAAAAATGGAGTTAGACCCTATACTCTGAACCGGAAGTGCTAAATCTGAACCGGAAGAGCTATAAGGACACTTCCGGTTGTTTTTTTAGTGCTATAAATCGACTCGGCATACCTGAAAACCTACAAAAGGATACTCAAATTATGAAAATCGGTCAATTATTGGCGGAGATAGGTGCATGGTCAGTGCCGGGGGGCCCCAGAAGGGAAGTGACCCCCAAAAGGGGGGTTAGGGGTCTGAAAATTGGGACCCCATCTTTTTCTGTTAATCTGATACCTATAGAAGCCAGAACTGCAAAAAAATCAATTTTAGCACAAAAATCCTACGGGAGCCCTTTTCCTAACATTACATACCGCACTAAGTAGGGTTGTTTTGCCATTGATGCTTAATTTTCTTGTATTGTCTGTCAATCCGCTGAACGGCTTCATCACTGTTATACCATCTCTTCATTTCACTCATTGTGTTCCTCTTTCCATGCCTGACTGTCGTATTAATTTTACTCTCCAGTTGGTGTATTATGTCTGTATTGAACTCTTCTGTCGATGAGGCGGTGTAATGTTTATACCAGTTATTCATTTGTTCCCTAATGCGTTGCTCATGTTTCTTTGGAACACACAGTCTCTTTCTGGACATACTGTGTCTCCGTACTTTTATCAGGGAGAAGCTCTCCCATACACCCAAAGTGGTCGATGTCCAACGTGTCAACCACCCCCACAGTGATGACTCATTGCAGGGTCTTTGATCAGACAGATATAATCAAGCTTGTTCCCCTGTAAATGTGTTGGCTCAGGCCCATTGAGATATTCAGAACATCTTGGTTGTTTTTCCATGAAAGAGACCAACTTTTCCCATTATTGTTGGACCCGCCCAGAGGCATTATCTCCCAGTTTATAATGGTAGGCATTCAGATCACCCATAAAAAGGCTAGGGTAACCATCAGCGAGTTCATATAACTGGCTGAAGTCAAGCATGTTATCCGTTATATAAACATTTATGATTTAATAAGGATTTTCCCATTTGTATCATATATATTGATTGTTTGTGGTTGACTGTTATCACCCAAAGGCGGTTAAATACAGTCAGTGGGATTTTTTCCCGCCCTACAGAGCCAAACCTCTGTAGCAACGATGTGCGGCGGGACTCTGTATGCTGTCCACTGGAAGAGCTGAAACCTCTGTCTGTATTTTTCGTGGATCATGGCTGTTTCTGTAGACACTTATGTCAAGTCATTTTGAGGGAACTGTTGTACTTCATGGTTATTTCTAAGCCTTTGATGTTCCAGGTTAGAATACTTTAACGGCCTGTTGTTATCGTGCGTCTACATTATTGTGATTATAGAAAGCCTGTTGTTTGTTTTCTCTTATTAGTTACAAGTAAATGTTTATCCGAAATTAGGAATGTTGTAGGGCGCGATACCCCCGGGTGTTGTTTTCGTAAACAGACCGATATCTTTAATATGGAATTCCGCGGCCATTCGATTGCCTATAACCCTTGGGCTATGCAGCAGTTTCTCCTCAATTAATCTTGTGGCGTTGTGAGGTGGTCTGTGGTGCCTTCCTAATATGTGTTGGGGCATCAACGTCAATGAACTTGCCCCATGCAGAGAAGGGGCAACTTTGGGTTGTTTCAATCAGAATTTGTGAGTTTGGGGCGCACTGTGGGATGGGGTGGGGGGATATCGGGGGAGGCGAATTTGGCGGAATTGCCGGGTCTGTTGGAGGTGGGGGGTGGCGGGGGAACTGAGCTTGTTAAACTGGGGTTTGGGGGAAGCCTGATTAGCGTTTGCGGACTTGCTGGGCTTGGGGTGCTGAGCTGGTCTGGTTGGCTTGCTGCTTGGGGGCTGGCTGGTGCTGGCTTGGTGCTGGGTGGGGGGCTGGTCTGGTGCTGGGTTTGTGCGGGGCTTGTGCTGGGCTGGTGCTGGGCCCTGGGTTTGGGCTGGGGTGGGCTTGGTGCTGGGCTTGGGCTGGGTTTGGTGTGGCCTGTGGGGCGTTGGGCTGGGCCTGGGCTGGGCTTGGGCTGGTTTGGTGCTGGGCTTGGGCTGGGCTTGGTGCGGGCTTGGGGCTGGGCTTGGGTGGGCTGGGGCTTGGGTTGCTGGGCTTGGGCTGGGCTTGGTGCTGGGTGGGCTGGGCTGGTGCTGGGCTTGGTGTTGGGCTTGGTGCTGGGCTGGTGCTGGGCTTGGGGCTGGGCTCGGTGCTGGCTTGGGGCTGGGTTTGGTGCTGGGCCTGGTGCTGGGCTTGGGGCTGGGCTTGGTGCTGGGCTTGGGGCTGGGCTTGGTGGCTGGGGTTGGTGCTGGCCTGGTGCTGGGTTACGGTGTGAGGGAGGAGGTGGTGCCCCCCCACTTTGACAGGAAAGAGCTCAAGGAACCCCGGACACTTACTATAGGTCGCATGGTGCTCGCCCTGGCAGTTTAGCACACCCGGGGGACTACCGTCTCGCCAGCGATTAATTTTTTTTTAAACAGACAGTGGACATATGGCAGCCTGCAAAAGAAACGACACCTGGGCGCCACCCTGCCAATTTGTATATGTGTTTTCCACACCAAGCTCTGCCACATAAATTAGGTCTGGGAAAATATTCTTCGATCTTGAGTGTTTTTTCCCCCATCTGTGGTATTTCGAGGTTCTGTGGTATCTCACCTCTGCACCATCCAACAAGCTCTTTACCAGACTTACTTTTTTTATTCCATGCCAGTCCCCGCCAGGCACGGGTACTTTGTTGCTATTCAGTGTATTGGTGTGGAAGTATACAAACCCTTGATTATGATTTTTGTGGACTTCTTGGGGAGATGAGCCCCACATTACTGAATCCTTGTGTTGTCAGTTTCTGAGTTGATTCATCGGAAACACTGACAACCATTATTCCTAACTTTCCAAATCTTGCTTTTACTTTATAGCCATTCTGTATGGCGTCTCCGAGCCAGTTACACTTGTCATCCTCTGAGAGGTTGGCGTCGGGTGGAAGTAAAAATATGGTACTACCAGACTTGCCTGAAGAAGCAGTGTCGCGGCAGTGCTGGGGTTCTAGGGGTACTGTTTACTGTTGTTTGGTGGTGCGAGGGGCCAGCACCAGTAGTAGTATTGAGTCCATAGTGCTACCAGCCGTCATGCTATTCCTGAATCTCCTCCTTCTCTTACTTTCTTGTCTCGCACTCGGTGAAGCCTCATTACTTGATTCAGAGTCGTTGTTATCCATTACATTTGATTCATCATCATGTGCACCGATTTCCTTATGGAACCAATATGGTTTACCATATTTCCAGATTCATATTGGTAGTAGGCAAGCCAGTGGGGACGTGAGGCACACCAGGAGGCAGGTCGCCCCCATCGCTCTGAAGCGCCGTGCTCATATTTCCATCGTTCCTGCCTCATCCATCATTATGCAAAATGGAGGGCGTGGTGTTTTAACGAGCACAAACTCATCCATCCCACACTAGTTACCACGCATAGACCCCCCCGACCCTGGCAGGCCCAAAATGGGTGCGGGCCGTGGTGAGATGTCAGACAAGGAAGGAGGGGGTGTAGGAGGGAGCAGGTATGTGTAGGGGGGCAGCAGGATGGTAGGAGGAGAAAGAGGCCGCCTATATGGGAAGCAGACCACTGTGGAGGGTGGGGTGTGAGGCAGCAGGGATGTGTTTGGGGCAGCAGGGATTTCACGGTGGAAGGGGTGGGTGTGTGA
>JACEEZ010020071.1:427239-462239 GCA_016584305.1 Chionoecetes opilio
TCCCTTTCTTTTACTTTTACTTTTTTTCCATTTTCTTGTGTTTGAAAACCGACAAAGACAAATAGGGGTCAGGTCAGGTCAGGTCAGGTCAGAACATGTCAAGCGCGTTACCTTAAAACTACCTACCAGGACAATAAAATAATAATAGAAGAAAAAGAAAGTCTCTCTCTCTCTCTCTCTCAAGTAAATAAATACATCTGATATTTAAATGAAGTCAAAATATGCAGAAAAGTAAGTATGTTAGCGTGTTATTGAAGAAAGGGAGAGAGAGAGAGAGAGAGAGAGAGAGAGAGAGAGAGAGGAAGGAGAGAGAGTAGAGAGAGAGAGAGAGAGAGAGAGAGAGAGAGAGAGAGAGAGAGAGAGGAGAGAGTAGAGAGAGGAGAGGAGAGAGAGAGAGAGAGAGAGAGAAATATGTGAGCCAGAAATGAAATGATAAAACATAAAAAAAAACGGAAAAAAGGGATGAAGGAATGAATGGAGAGAAAAAAGAAAGAAATGAAAGAAAGAGAAGGGAAAATAGAGAAGAATTTAAAATAGACAAGAAGAAAAAACAGAGATAGGAAGAAAGAAAGCGAAAGAAAGAAGATGGAAGGAAGGAAGGAAGAAGAAGGAAGAAAGAAGGAAGGAAGAAGAAAGAAGGAAGGAGGAAATGGGAGATTGAAAATAACATAGCGAAAGAAGGATAGAAGGAAGGAAAGGAAAGGAATATGATGGAAGGAAGGATACAATAAGAAGATAAAAGATAAAATAGGATAAGAAGGAAGGATAGAAGGAAGGAAAGAAGCATAGAGAAAGAAGAGGGAGAAAAATGAAAGAAGAAAAAAGAGGAAAGAATCTTCATGGAATCCGTTCACGACTTCCGGTCAATCAAGAGGAATGACCTGACCTCTTTGACCTAAGGGGGTGGGGGGAAAGAGGGGAGGATGGAGGGAAGAGAGGGGAGAAGGTAGAGGGGAGAGAAGGAGGAAAGAGGGAGGTAGGAAGAAAATGAAGAAAACTTAGAATAGGAGTAAAGGAAAAATTAGAGAAGGAGGAGGAGGAGGTGGAGGAGAAGGAGGAGGAGGAGGAGGAGGAGAGGAGGAGGAGGAGGATTACATAGGATTACATAGGAGTACAGACACCAGGAGACCTATTGGTCATAGCGAGGGTATCTGCTGAACTACATACTACTATCAAACTACTTGTAAGAAAATCAGTTGGAAAATGATACCATGTCCTCATAGAGAGGAGGGAGGGGGGGAGAGAGAGATGAGAGGAGGAGAGAGATAGAAGAGAGGGAGAGAGATGAGAGAGAGAGAGATGGAGAGAGAGAGAGAGAGAGAGAGAGAGAGGAGAGAGAGAGAGATAGAGAGAGAATTACTAGACAAGGACAATATAATTTAACCAACTTATCATACACCACACCACCAAACCACACCACACCACACCACCCCAAAATATAATAACACAATAAAGTTGAGCATGCAAACACAGACACAAGAGACACCAAACTTAATTAGCCCTTGTAAATTTCAACAACGCTAATTGGACCACTTGTTAATAAACCCCCACCACCAACTGAAGGGGGGGAGGGGGGTACCAGATGATGGACGTCACAACTGCATTACGATATAAAGGCAAGAACAGTGAGTTTGTGAAAGGCATAGGCGGTTAGGTAAGGTAGAGTACAGGTCGATTTATGTTCTCTCTCTTACCCCTAAAAAAATTCACTATTTATCTTAATTTGTGTTTACTCTTTTATGTTATTTCTATTGTTTTTTTGGTATTTTATGATCTGTTTGTTATTATATGTTTTTTCTGTTATTGTTTTTTAGTTGTTATGGATAGGAATTGGAAGGTTTTACGAGTGATAAGAGTAGTTAAGGAAGGTTGAGTTAAGGTAGTTTAGTTAGGAGGTTTAGTAAGGGATGAAAGTATTTTGTATTATGGGTAGAAGAAGGAAGGAAGGAAGGAAGGAAGGAAGGAAGGAAGAAAGGGAAGTTTTTGGAGGTGATGTGGGTGAGGAAGTGAAGTTTCTTAAGGTAATATGGGTAAGGAAAGGAAGTTTTGGAGGTGATATGGGTAAGGAAGTGAAGTTTCTTAAGGTAATATGGGTAAGGAAAGGAAGGTTTTGGAGGTGATATGGGTAAGGAAGTGAAGTTTCTTAAGGTAATATGGGTAAGGAAAGGAAGGTTTTGGAGGTGATATGGGTAAGGAAGTGAAGTTTCTTAAGGTAATATGGGTAAGGAAAGGAAGTTTTTTGGGGGTTATTGGTAAGGAAGTTTGAAGGAAAGGAAGGTTTTGGATGATAAAATAAGGCAGATAAAAAAAAGGTTTTATTTTATATGGATAGGAATTGGAAGAATTTTGGAGGTGATAAGGGTAGAAGGAGTTTTAAGTTAGGGTAGTTAGGAAGTGTTTTTTTTTTTCGTTTTTTTTTTCCCCTTTCCCCTCCCCTTTCCCTCTTTTTTTTTTTTTTTTTTTTCCCCCTGTTTGTTTTTTTCTCTTTTTTCCCCCCCTTTCTCTCCCTTCCCTCCCTTTCTCTGTCCCCCCCCCCCTCCCTTTCTCCCGTCCCTTCCCTCCCTTTCTCTCCCTTCCCTCCCTTTCTCTCTCCCTTCCCTCCCTTTCTCTCTCCCTTCCCTCCCTTTCTCTCTCCCTTCCCTCCCTTTCTCTCTCCCTTCCCTCCCTTTCTCTCTCCCTTCCCTCCCTTTCTCTGTCCCTTCCCTCCCTTTCTCTCTCCCTTCCCTCCCTTTCTCTGTCCCTTCCCTCCCTTTCTCTGTCCCTTCCCTCCCTTTCTCTCTCCCTTCCCTCCCTTTCTCGTCCCTTCCCTCCCTTTCTCTCTCCCTTCCCTCCCTTTCTCGTCCCTTCCCTCCCTTTCTCTTCCCTTCCCCCCCCTTCTCTCTCCCTTCCCCCCTTTCTCTTCCCTTCCCTCCCTTTCTCTGTCCCTTCCCTCCCTTTCTCTCTCCTTCCCCCCTTTCTCTTCCCTTCCCTCCCTTTTCTCTCTCCCTTCCCTCCCTTTTCTCTCCCTTCCTCTTTCTCTCTCCTTTTCCCCCCCTTTCTCTCTCCTTCCCCTTTCCCCTTCCTTCCCTCCTTCCTCTCTCTCCCTTCCTCTCTCCTTCCCTTTCTCCTCCTTTCCCTTTTCACCATCCCTCGCCCATTTCTCTTCTCCTTCTCTTTCTCTCTCTCCTCCTCTCATCTCCTCGCTCCTTCCTCTCTTCCTTTTCCTCCTCTCTCTTCTCTCTCTCTCTCTCTCTTTCTTTCCCTCCCCCCATTCCTCTCTCCCTTTTCTCTTCTCTCTCTCTCTCTCTCTTTCCTTTTCTCCTCCCTCCCTCCTCCCTTCTCTCTCTCTCTCTCCTCTTCTCTCTTTCTCTCTCTCTCTCTCTCTCTCTCTCTCTCCCTTCTTCCCCATCTCCTTCTCTTTCCCCTCTTACGTCACCCCCCCCCCTCTCAGTAACGCACATGCCCTTCCCCAAACACATATTTAAAGGGACTATGTCTTGGGTTTAATTGGTGTTTGAAACCAATCCTTATCATGGGGTCATTAGCGTGATTTTGTGTGTGTGTGTGTGTGTGTGTTTTGTGTGTGTTTTTGTTTTGTGTGTGTNGGGGGTTAGGCTAACTGAAAAAATTTGGGGGGGGGCGCTTTCTGGGCGGCTCCCTTGGTGCGCGCTGCCTTCGTGCGTGATGGTGAGGTTGTGCATGGAGGGGGGGGGAAGGTGCTTTTGGGAGATGAGTTGGTGTAGATAGAGAGGAACACGAGGAGGATGGAGGGAGCTGAGTGAGATGATGGGTTTTGGTTGTGGGGATTTGGGAGAAAGACTATGAGGTATGTATGGTATAATGAGGATGAAGTGATGAGGAAGGACGAAGATGAGGTGCGAATGGTGGAAATACAAAAAGTAAGATGTTATAGTCACCAAAATTATGCCCAAGAGTAAAGGTAAAAATTTTCAAAAAATCAGCAGTAGGAGACCAAAGGGGGTGGACTGCAACGTTTAGCAGGAAATCAAGGCGTGGCCCCCGGTATATACCACTAGGTAGTATATCCTTGGAGCCGCAGTCAAGGTCGCTCTTTGACAGGAAACGTTGTCAGGAAGCAGGAACACAACGTTTGCGGCAACATAACTCTGGACGCGGCCGTTGTGCTTCAGATAAATTAATGCTCATGGAAGTTACCCTATGATGATTCCAAAATATTGAGTACTGAAATAATGAGTCTATTACTACATTTAAAAGGAAACAAGTAGCGGGTATGCAGTACTGTTTTCTCCATGATAATACAATCTGCAAGGATACTGCAGAAAAGTTGTTTATCTTTGTCTTAACAAAAGAAATGTCCGTCAATAAAGATTCTTCCAGAGTGGTCCATCATGCAACTGTTTTCTAAAACGCTTTTGTCATTGATGCGAAAAACCTTCTTGTGTATTGCAAAGGTTTAAAATGAATTGCTAATTATGACCAAATAAATTTAAGGCCCTGTGATTTAAAATTTAAACTGTGATTATTAAATGAAAGTACAAAATGAGGGCAATATGAATACGTAAAATTTTAGATGTTAAATTAAAGGAAATGAGAGGGGAAAGAAATATACTGAAATCAAAACTCGAAAAAATGTTGAATAGAGGAAAGTATTTGATGAAGGAAATTGAAATCAAAGATTAACATCAGTTCAAAGATAATCCTGCTTATGTTTCATCCCTTCCTTCTCTCATTTTTCCTCCTTTAACCACCTTTCTCACGCCACCTTTCTCTCTCTCTCTCTCTCTCTCTCTCTCTCTCTCTCTTCTTTTTCCCTTTTCTCTTTCTCTTTCTCTTTCTCTTCCTCTCTCTCTCTCTCTCGTTTTCTCCTCTCTCTCTCTCCCTCCCTTCTCTTCTCCTCTCCCCTTCCTCTTTCTTCTCCTCTCTCTCTCTCCTCTCCTCTCTCTCTCTCTCTCTCTCTCGCAGTAACTATGGTCTGTATCTGTTCCGGTAATTCAAATTACAAGCATACCCATCTAGCGATTCGTACAAATCATTCGCAATAATTCTGGTTTCGGGACAAGTTGGCATTGCGGGCATACTTGCAAACGGTTCATCAAGTCGTTGTGAATAACTTCTGGTTTTTTTTTGTGGAGAAGCTGCATTGCTGGCAAAACTTGTCAAATGGCTCGTATAAGTCGTTTTGGGTGGTTTCTGGGTCTTTTGGTTGGCTGGCTGGGTTGCGGTAGGCTTGTGGTAGCGTCTGTGAGTGAGTGTGTGGTTTGGGTTAGAAGTAGTGGTGGAAGTGGGGGGTGGGGATGGTGGTGATGGTGGTGGGGGTGATGGGGGTTGGGGTGGTAGGAGAGGCGTTCGTTCCCCTCCTTGTAAAATAGTGTATTGGTTCCCTTCATACTAAAGTCATCTGAGTTCCAAAAGAATAAATCAATAATGATATAATATTAACAATAATCATTCTTAGTTTTATTTTAAAATAATTTATTAAGCCCAATACTAGTCTGTGTTTTTTTACGAGGTGAAAAATTCTGAACCCCTACTGCTTACTGCCTGATATTGGATGCCAGGAGAAGGGAATACTACACTTCTTCTAAATGTCAGTTTGTTTTTATCATATTAACCCATTATCAGGTAAACATAGGCATCATTTTAAGCATGAGACCTTAAGATAGAATGGAATTTTTGCCTCATTAAAAAAATAGACTAAACACACACACACACACACTCTTGTTTCTCTTGTTTGTTTTGTTTAGAGGATAATGCCTCAGAGCCATAGTGTCTCCGCTGCTGCATATTAGTGTTGGCCGAAACCACCACCCCGCGGGGGGAGGTTACAAACCCCCGGCTGGCACCCGGTACCCATTCACTGCTGGGTGGACAGGGGCTAGGGATTTAAGAAAGACCACCCATCTATCTTTCGCACCGCCCGGGGATCGAACCCGGGACTTCTCGGTTGTAAGCCGAGCGTGCTAACCACTACACTACAATTTTCCCAGAGTTCACAACACAAACACACACACACAACACCCCACACACGTGCTTCTATGGTTCACTGGCTTCATCCCAGGCTTCTATGCTTATAGAAGCATAGAAGCCTGGAAAAACCCTTTTTGATGCATAAGTGATTAATGCAAGAAGTATTCAGGACTTAAAAGGGCAAGCTGGATATTAGTAGATTTGGAGACGGGACAGTGCGAGCATTGTTCTTTCCTGTATGTTACAACTAGGAAAAATAAAACTAGTAAATACACACACAAGTACTCACGGATGTTCCGGACTTAGGCCAGCAGCAGCACCACCACTACCACCACCAACACCAACAACACATTGCCGCCGCTATGATCACAATCATATTCCCGTGACAAATCGGCACATTTGGGCGTCCAAGGGGTCGTGGCTGTCTCCGGGCGGCGGTGGTGGTGGTGGGCGGCGTGGAGCAAGTGTTAAGGTCCTCGAATTCGCATTTATCTTCCTCGCTGTTACTGTTACTGTTTGCACAAGAGCTCGTTGGTATTCCGCTGTCCACTGCGAGGGCCCGTGGGCCACCACACTGAGGCTGGGCAGGCCGGCCGGGGCGTCATCAGACATCGTGCATTGCCTCACGCTTCCATCACTCAAAGAAATTCAAGAGTGTTGCCATCATTGGTGTTTATCTTGGCCCTCACCGAGACTCGCTGCCACTGCTTGTCAGGGGGGAAAACACTGATCCTTCACCGCGAACCAGGCCGTGTGCTGCGTGCCGTCCACACACACATTTACTGTGTGTGTGTCTGTGGACGTGCCGTCCACAGACACACATTTAGCGGTATGTTTATGGTGGGTGAGGAGGGCTTCGAAGGGCTGCGCCTGGATGTTCACATCCAGGCGCAGCCCTTCGAAGCCCTCCTCATCCACCATAAACAGACCGCTAAATGCAAGATTTGTTTTTCCTTCTGTGTCTGTGGTTGTGTTGATGACTTTTTGGTCTCCTTTGTGTAGGGTTAGGGTTTGCACCCGTGCAGTTCTTTGCCGAGGCGGGCTGGCGTGCCTGCAGGGATACACGCTGCCACGGACACCACCAGCACCAGCAGGGGCGCCGAGGGTACTCTCGCCATCTGTGTGTGTGGGGTGGGGAGTGTGTGAAGGCTCACAGGATACGGCAAAACCCACACACACACACACACACACACACACACACACTTTCTCCTTCCAGTGGTTTGTAGTTCAACTTTCCTGCCGCTTCATAATCTTCGTAATTGTTTTTTCAATAGTGTATCCAGTGTTCAATCTCTATTTTCACGTGTTTGTGAATAAACATTTTCACATATATACAACAACATAATATGCATTACAACTTGAAAACGTACGTTAGTGCATGTTCTAGCATGAACCATCAAGCTAAGTATCCCAGAGTTGGGTGCGACCCGCTGACCCATGACCACCGAGCCAGCCCCTCAAACCGTCACGAGTGGTTGTTCACATGACACTGCTTAATCATTGTTTTGTTTATCTCACAACCTTATGTAAGTTACTTTCACTCCAAATGGTCTACAGAAAAAGGAAGGAAGCATATAGTTTAGTGGTGAGGGAGGAATAGAAGTTCGGGGGATGTGTTCAAATATATCTTCCTTACATTATTTAGTTGGGGCTCCGTAGCCCAGCGTAAGTGTTAGTGTTTCTAAAGCGAAACACGGGCGGTTCGAATCCTTCACAGTTCAGAATATGGACACCTTTATCGCGCTCCGCCCTGCCCCCCGCCTCCCCCGTTCTAAATCTGCCCGATGTATTTTTGTTGAACCCCTTTAATTTGTAAGAATTTAAATCTTTTCACCTATATTTGTAAATCTTCAGTTAATAATTGTGCCGAGTGTATATGCAAACACCAGTATCCCGTAGCACATTTATTCATCCAAATGGCTTCGATCTGCAAGCATATGGTATGGACTAACAACCAGTCGAGATCACCGAACACACCACGTAACAAGTATGAATCACTAGTTAAAGATCCACGAATTAAAAACTAGAACAGAAACTTATACGTCACGTGCCTCCTGAACTCACATATTACCAAAAGCACCTATACTTAGTACACCAAACAAAATAACAAGTCCAACAAACAACAAGAATAATAGGCACAGAAAATGAACAAATACTCACAACACTCGCTCCTCTCGTTTGCTCGAATACCTCGGCGGTCAGTAACAGCCAGAAATCCACAATGACATCATACTTCCAGATATTCCTTAAAAGCACAAATTAGACAAAACTTACTACACGACATAAAAATATGATAGGCATTGCTAGATTAATCATTACTTCAATACAACGATCAGTATTTGTATTTTCAGTATTAGTATTATTAATCCCTATTTAAGCCACCCATGCGATTGTCAAAGTACTTATAAAACTAGTATATATTATATACTGTATGTACAAAAATTCACACACACACACACACACACACACACACACCACGCACACGCACACGCACACGCACACGCACACGCACACGCACACGCACACACTGGCACACACACAAACACACTTACAGTTACCCGAAATGGCGACAGGCTGCCCGCCGACTGCCACGCCAGGGCAGTTGGCGACGCCCAGATCTTTCCTTAGCTATAAAAAAATATATGTTGTCGAGCTATAAAATTACAAAAACTAACTTAATATACCAAATTAGTTAGTTGACAGGGATACTAAGATACTATACTAAGGGATGTGTGGTGTGTGTGTGTGTGTGTGTGTCTGTGTCTGTGTCTGTGTCTGTGTCTGTGTGTGTGGTGTGTGTGTGACCTCTGGCATCACACAAAACACAGTCACAAAAGAATCATCCTACGCCTCCTCGAGCACTACCTTTCCTTTCTACATAGTATTATGTCTACCCAAGCTTCACTACCCTTCCCTTCCTCTCACTGTACTTGTCTGTCCCCTCTTTCCCCTCTTCCCTCCCTTCCTCTCCCCTTCCTCTTACTGTACCTCTCTCTCCCCTCTTCCCCTTGTTCCTCCCTCTCCCCTCTCCCCTTTTCCCTCCCTTCTCTCCCCCTTTCCCCCCCTCACTCTCCCGCCTGTGCATTAGCGACCATCACGCTGAGCCACCTTGTCGGGAAGCAAAGAAAGTGGAAGGGAGGAGGAGGAGGAGGAGTGTTATCTGATTTTCCTCCTCTTGCTCCTCTTCCATCATCGCTTTCTTCAGAATTTAGAATTTAGAATTGGTGGGTGGTGGTGGGTTTTGTTATGTACGTGTACTAAATATCTCATTAGTACTTAAATCTCAATCAATCCTTGCACCTCCATTCTCCATCTTGCAGGTTTTCTCATAAGAACAATTTTGAGAATGTGTATTGGGTGTCAAGGCGCCGCGGCACCGCTGGACTGCCGTCGCGGCGGCCGTGAAATAAATTTAACAGCCGCTTTGGAACACTGCGACAAGGTAAAGATGAACGACCTTTTACTTTGCCTTCCATCTCTTCCTGTCTACTCATATATAGCTATCTATATTTCTATCTATCTATCTATGTTATGTATAATATATATATCCTTGTTCCGGAAATTCAAGCTACATAATTGGGTAGCTTTGTGTCCCGGGGGGTAGAATTTGGTCTGCGTTAGAATACTTGAATAAGAAGCCCAACACGAGCCTCGAGTACAGGTGCCACAGTAAAATTTAAACATCTGTCAGGTGCTCAGGAAGGCGTCGGGGAGGGACGTTTAAAATTGGTCTCGGTATTGGGCCCCTGGATTGCTGTTAACATATTTTTTCAGCCCGTTGTCTCGTTTATCTAGGACGCCATCAATCTGACTGCCTGTCGCACACCTTTGTATTTGTTCTGCCCACCTGCTCGCCCTGTTTTAAAAAATTTGTTCTTTTGTAAAGAAACATGGCACTAAAGAGTATTTGAAATTGTATTTAGGTAAAAGAGTAAGAAGAGAGAAAAAAAGAAGATAAGAATAGCGTGTTCACAATAATGTGGCGGCGGCAAAGGTGGCGACGATGTGGTAGACAAGGGTCCCCCCGCACGGTGAAATATCTTGTTGAGCCGCGGGGGAGGAAGGGTGTGGAGGAAGGCGGCGAGACTGAGATGTATTAATTTCTAGAGGACTTGTGTTGCACGAGCTTCACCTTTTCTTCAATATTTCCTCCGAGGGAAAGACGGTTGCCACACGCCCTGTACAAATTGTGGCTTTGATGTCTTCGCTGTAGATGCTGTTTTGGGGAGTAATTTCAGTCAGTGTCGCTGTTCGGTCACCTATAATTCTTTAATCATATGAATTATCGACAAATCGGGCAGGGGTGATACCCCTGCCCGAACCCTGATAACCCCTGCCCAGATGACTCAGTATGAGGAAAGTGTCCTGGAGAAAAATTTTTTCCGCCCTTTTAACCGAACGCTGTGGTGGTCGCCTGGGCCGTTCTATAGCTCATTCGAAAGCTCTCGTCGTGCTCCAGATGGACAAAACGTAGTTTATTCGATTTCTTAATTCCAATATTCGAAAACGATCGTCCAAAGTTTAGTACTGAGAGCACCCATCTGGTTGTGTGCGCACGCTTAGTTTTGCCTGAAAAAGTCGATGCGAGTGGTTTGCTTCCCAGTTGTGGAGTTAGTGGGGGTGTTGCGGGCCGTCTAAGAGACATCCATGGTCTTTTAATGGAATACATTTCAATGGAAAAGGGGAGAAACAAGTAGAAAATGCTTCAGGGTAGCCCTGAAGACATGAAAAAGGGAAGATGACTCTTGCGGGTGTTGTTTTGTAGATCAAGAAGTGCCAAAAAGAAGGGAAACAAGGCTAGTGTGGACACGGGAAAGATGTGTGTGTGTGTGTCTGCTGGTTTTCATACATTGACTTATACACCTAGACAGTTTTTTTCATCATTTACAATGTATGAAAACCATCAGACACACACACACACACACACACACACACACACACACACACACACACACACACACACACACACACACACACACACACACACACACACACACACACACACACACACACACACACACACACACACACACACACACATATATACACACACACATTCAAGAAATTAATTCATATCACATAATAAAGAGCATGAATTTGATGGATAGTAATTAACTCTTATTAATCTAGTTCTATATACAGATCTCTCTCTCTCTCTCTCTCTCTCTCTCTCTCTCTCTCTCTCTCTCTCTCTCTCTCTCTCTCTCTCTCTCTCTCTCTCTCTCTCTCTCTCTCTCTCTCTCTCTCTCTCTCTCTCTCTCTCTCTCTCTCTCTCTCTCTCTCTGAACGCTGATAAGAAATAAATGACTGAATAAATAGATACCCAGATGAATTATTATTATTGGGAGGAAATATTTTTTACTCTTGAAGGTTTAATTATAGGGAATAAGTGATGGGTGATTATGGTGCTAATAGGGGAGAGCGGGGCAGGTTGCATCGAGGGTAGGTTGCATCATTGCCTCTAACTCGCATTAACTTTTTTTATTATTATTATTGTTGTAGTATTTTATGTATACGTAGTTTATAGTAGTAGTGTAGTAGTATTAGTAGTATTGTAGTAGTAGTAGTAGTAGTTTAGTAGTAGTATAGTAAGTAGTAGTAGTAGTAGTAGTAGTAGTATTTATATTAGTAGTAGTTTATAGTAGTAGTAGTAGTAGTAGTTTATATTAGTATAGTTTAGTAGTAGTAGTAGTAGTATAGTAGTAGTAGTAGTAGAGTAGTATAGTAGTAGTATAGTTTATTAGTTAGTAGTAGTATAGTAGTATAGTAGTATAGTAGTTAGTAGTAGTATAGTGTAGTAGTAGTTTATAGTAGTAGTTTAGTAGTAGTAGTATAGTAGTAGTAGTAGTAGTAGTAGTAGTAGTAGTAGTAGTTTATAGTAGTAGTAGTAGTAGTAGTAGTAGTAGTAGTAGTAGTAGTAGTAGTAGTAGTAGTAGTAGTAGTAGTATTAAGACGATGTACGTGTGATAACATGCGAGTTAGAGGCAATGATGCAACCTACCCTCGATGCAACCTGCCCCGCTCTCCCCTACGGGTTTCCCTGCGCCACGCTCTGGGCGACTGCAAAGGGTACTGGGGTTTTTTCAACACAACATGCAGGTAGAGAACTCCAGGTATTTTCAAATCATTTATTAAAGTATATCTAGGGAGATTATTAGGGGTATATTATATATTCCTCTATTATGGGTATATTATGTATAACCCTATTATTAGATATACTCTTTATAGGGATTATTAAAAAGGGTATTAAGTTTTTTTAGAGAAATAATGTTTTACTTAATAACTCAAAAACTATGATAGGTACGTAATACATATAGCAATGAATAAACAATAGAAATGAATAGGTCAAACTACTAGTATAAAACAGTTAATATTAGTCATCATCAGCAAATATTAGTCTACAGTTTTTATATTAGTTAAATAAGTCACGTGTTTCTCCCCTCAATACACACACCCCCTGTCCCCTCCCCTCACCCTCACACCCTGTCAAGTATTCCCCTCACACCTCATTAAACACACACACACACACACACACACATACACACACACACACACACACACACACACACACACACACACACACACACACCTTTAATGTGTACCTGTAGCACCTGTGTACCTCTAAGTGTATCCCAGGTAAATTGCCACTACAGCACGACCTAATCCCGTACAGCTGGTAAACGGGATTAAGGTTCTCTCTCTCTCTCTCTCTCTCTCTCTCTCTCTCTCTCTCTCTCTCTCTCTCTCCTCTCTCGTCTCTCTCTCTCTCCTCTCTCTCTCTCTCTCTCTCTCTCTCTCTCTCTCTCTCTCTCTCTCTCTCTCTCTCTCTCTCTCTCTCTCTCTCTCTCTCTCTCTCTCTCTCTCTCTCCTTCTTCTCTCTCTTCTCTCGTCTCTCTCTCTCTCTCTCTCTCTCTCTCTCTCTCTCTCTCTCTCTCTCTCTCTCTCTCTCTCTCTCTCTCTCTCTCTCTCTTTCTATCCTCTTCTCTCTTTTTTTCTCTCTCTCTCTCTCTCTCTCTCTCTCTTCTCTAAGTTACCTTGACCGAAATCCAACTACTTAACTTGTCAATGTGTATCTTGCACAGTTAAGCATGAGAGAGAGGACGGAGAGAGAGAGAGAGTGTGGAGGGGAGAGGAGAGAGGAGAGAAGAGAGGAGAGTAGGAGAGAGAGAGAGGAGGTAGGGGAGAGAGAGGATATATCACAAAGTACAAACCCATTATCATGATACGTGGTCCACACACAATCTCTCTCTCTCTCTTCTCGTCCTCGTCCTTCATGCTCTCGTCTGTCTCTCTCTCTCTACTCTCTTCCTCTCTCTCGTCTCTCTCTCATCTCTTCTCGTCTCTCTCTCTCTCTCATCTCCTCTCTCTCTCTCTCTCCTCTCTCTCCTCTCATCCCATCACCCCCCTCCTTCCTCATCCTCTTCTTGTCTTCCTCTTCCCTATCTTTCTTCTCGGAACGACTCTTTCCTCTCTCTCATTCATATCTTCTATTGCTCTCTCTCTCTATTATCTCTCTCCCCCTTTCTCTCCCCTCTCTCCTCATCTCCTCTCCTCTCTCTCTCGTCTTCCACACCCCCCACCTGAGTTGAGTTTTATTTTTTTTTTCGGTCTTTCTGGAAAGCTAAACTTCCTTTGTGAGTTTCATAGAAGAAGAAAAGAAATAAGGAGTAAAAANGACAAGGAGCAATTACGAACAAACAACCTCACAGAAATGACAACAGATCGACAAGAATTATCTTCGACTGCGACGTCGTCGACCCAGAACACTGGACACAGAGCTCATTCCGACATAGACAGCACACACACACGGCAGAGACACAGACACGACACAGAACACATGAACACAAAGACATCGCGACACAGACACAACAGCAACAAACATCGACAAGCACCAACAGAACACACAGCAACACACTACAGACCCCCAACCAAATACAAACACCATCTCGCGCAAAGACGAACAGCACGACAACACAGACCACGCAAACGACCAACACACACACGCCCACACACAGACACAACCATCAACACTGCACACGACACGCCACACCAAACACAGCACCACCCACACCCACCCCGACGCAACACACAACATCACAAGCGCCACACACACGCCCCACCACACACACCAGCAACCGACAGATCACACACCGCGCAAGCGACCACACACACACACCACACACCACGACACAACAACAGCACACAACACACCACAGCACCAACACACACAACACGCACACACGCACACACACGCACCACACAGCCACACACACACACCACACACCACACACACACACACACACACCACACCACACACACACACCCACCACAGCACACCACACCACACACACACCACACACACACACCACACACCACACACACACACACACACACACACCACCACACACACACCACCACACACAACACACACACCCACACACACCACCACCACCCACACACACCACCACACACCACCCACCACCACACACACCCACACACCACCACACACCACACCACCACCACACACCAACACCACCACACCACACACACACACACCACACACACACACCCACACACACACACACACCACACCACACACACACACACACACACACACACACCACACACACACACACACAACACACACCACACACACACACACACACACACACACACACACACACCACACAACCCCACACACACCACACACACACACACACACACACACACACACACACACACACACACACACACACCACACACCACACACACCACACACACACACACACACACACACACACACACACACCACACACACACACACACACACCACACACACACCAACACCACACACCACACACACACACACACACACACAACACACAAAAACACACACACAACCACACACACACACACCCACACACACACACACACACCACCACACACACCACACCACCACACACACACACCACACACACACACACACACACACACACACACACACACAACACACACACACACACACACACACACACACACCACACACACACACACACACACACACACACACACACACACACCACACACACACACACACACACACACAACACACACACACACACACACACACACACACACACACACACACACCACACACACACACACACACCACACACACACACACACACACACACCACACACACACACACAACACACACACACACACACACACACACCACACACACCACACACACACACACACCACCACACAACCACACACACACACACACACACACCACACACAAACCACACACACACACACACACACACACACACACACACACACACACACACACACACACACACACACACACACACACACACACACACACACACACACACACACACACGGTAGAGGGCGCTGCTGAGCTGACGTGCCTGAGACCTCCGTATTTGGATGGATTTTTTGTTATAATTTCTATACCCTGGAGTGCCCACTGCTACTGAAGGAAGTCATAAGCACCTGACGAGCTCGGTGGTCTGATCACTGAACTCAAGGGGCACCTGCACAGCCGATACTGAAGGTAAACAGACTCGCATACTGGTTCAGACTCCTGGAGTAAACAAGTAGTTCCAGCTCACGTCACAGTTTATGACTATGGCACACTCTGTTGGTTCAGACATGGAAGAATTAGTGAAGGCGAAGGTAGATGAGGAGCTCGCGAATATATCCAGCAATATTGAAGGAAGGGAGAGCAGGAGCAGCTCAAACAAAACAGCCAAGGAGGTAGCTGCTGTGATTCTGCCCAGCCTGGCTAACACAATATCAGTAGCTGTGTCTACAGCTGTAACCACTGCTCTCAAAGACTTTACTGACAAGATGGAAAGGAGGGCTAACGAAATGCAACGGTACTGCCTTCTGAATAAGTACGAAAATTACAAGCTAGAGCAGCACTCTCGGAGGGACAACTTACGCATATATGGGCTCGTAGAGGACGAGGACGAGTCTGAGGAAGTGCTGGAAGCCAAGATCATTGAGCTTGCTGACAACATCGGTGTGAAACTCAAACCAGATGAAATATCAGTTACACATCGGTTGGGAAAGCCTAGAGAAGGAGGTAGGCCAGTGATTGTGAGATTTTGTCATAGAAAGAAAAAAAATGAAATAATGAGTAACAAGAAAAAGCTCAAAGACAGGCAAAGGAAGGTGTACATAAATGACGACTTAACCTCCCTAAGGGCCAAAATGTTGAGTCTGGTTAAAGAACAGGAAGCAGTGAAAAATGTGTCCACAAGGGAGGGAAGTATACTGGCCTGGCTCACTAGTGGTGGCAGGCCTGTGGTCATAAATTATCCTGATGATCTACAAAAAGTAGGTATTACTTCTCCTGATTGGAAAAAACTTAAACTGGACTATTTGATCAGGTTCTAGGATTGTGCTGGAGCACAGCACATTTCTATGAACAATATTACACTCACAGTGAAGAATATTTACCCTGGACCATGTATACCACAACACAATACACTCACACAGAACAATACTAACCCTTTGTCAGGTATACCACAACACAATACACTCACACAGAACAATACTAACCCTTCGTCAGGTATACCACAACACAATACACTCACACAGAACAATACTAACCCTTTGTCAGGTATACCACAACACAATGAACTCACACTGAACAGTACTAACCCTTTGTCAGGTATACCACAACACAATACACTCACACAGAACAATACTAACCCTTTGTCAGGTATACCACAACACAATACACTCACACTGAACAATACTAACCCTTTGTCAGGTATACCACAACACAATACACTCACACTGAACAATACTAACCCTTTGTCAGGTATACCACAACACAATACACTCACACTGAACAATACTAACCCTTTGTCAGGTATACCACAACACAATGAACTCACACTGAACAATACTAACCCTTTGTCAGGTATACCACAACACAATACACTCACACAGAACAATACTAACCCTTTGTCAGGTATACCACAACACAATACACTCACACTGAACAATACTAACCCTTTGTCAGGTATACCACAACACAATACACTCACACAGAACAATACTAACCCTTTGTCAGGTATACCACAACACAATACACTCACACTGAACAATACTAACCCTTTGTCAGGTATACCACAACACAATACACTCACACAGAACAATACTAACCCTTTGTCAGGTATACCACAACACAATACACTCACACTGAACAATACTAACCCTTTGTCAGGTATACCACAACACAATACACTCACACAGAACAATACTAACCCTTTGTCAGGTATACCACAACACAATACACTCACACAGAACAATACTAACCCTTTGTCAGGTATACACCATCACAATGAACTCACACTGAACAATACTAACCCTGTGCTATGTACACCACAATACAATATTAACCTTGTGCCATATATATCCCACCAACTGTTTATTGATGTTCTATCTCTCAATGTGTGTGGTATCAAGTCAAAGCTTTTATCAGTAGATTTTGTTAACCACTTTAAAAGCTATGATGTTCTTTGTTTTTGTGAAACAAAATGCGATGATGCTGACATGAATAATGTGAAGGAGAGCATGGACAATATTGGTTTTGACATTGTCTTTAAGAACAGATGCAAATTAAGTAGATTCAAGTCTGGTGGTATCCTTATTGCTATTAAAAAGGATGTTTGCTTCAAGTGGAGACTGATAAGAAATAACTATGAATCTTTACTATCAATTATAATAGAGAGGAGGAGTGTAAGTTTAGATCAGGAATTGGTAATCAGCAGTGTTTACATCCCTCCCTCACACGCAAGGTATGGCAAAGTACAACATTTTGATGAACTAGATGATTTTTTACTAACTTACACAAACAATGATTATGCACATATACTTTGTGGTGATTTTAATGTTCATACTCTAACTATGCCTGATGTTCCATATGATTCTGTTAGTGGTGATGATCATGTGTCTGTTGGTGTTCCCTACACAAGTCTAACTGATCTTGGCATAGCTGTGGACAGAGCTAACCAGGACCTAACCCCAGACAGGAATTCTTATGGCAGAAAATTGGTGGAGGTTTGTAAAAATAATCAAGTATTTATATTTAATGGTAGATTAGGTGAGGACTGTGCTGTAGGGAAAATTTACAACAACACATGATACAACTATAGATTATTTTCTAGGTTCCCCATTAGTTATGCAGTGTGTTGCAGTTTTTAGAATACTTGATTATGATGCATTATTCTCTGATGTACACTGTGGGCTACATGCACAACTGAAATTCAATAGTACAGGTAATGTAGCTACTGTAAATACAAATGATGCTCAAGAGGTAAGCCAGGCAAGTGTGAAACCAGGAAAATGGAAAGCTGAGAAAATGAGTGTGTATGAAAGGAACATTGATGTAGGCAAGGTAAATGGGATAATGGCAAATATAGATGAATTATCTGTTGATGATATTAATCAGGAACTAAAGCAAATTTTGATTGAGCCTGCACTTACAACCTTTCCACAATATAAGAGGAAAATATATCTAAAAAAAAGAGTAATAATGCCACCTTAGAGGGCTATGATAATCAGTGTTGGAAAGTAAGAAAAGAATATCACAAAGCCAGGCATAAGTACAGCTTGCATAGGAATAGGGTAAATTTTAATACTATGATTGAGAAAAGCAAAAGATACAAAGGTGAATTAAAAAGAGTAAAATCTAAAGAAAGGACAAACTTAATAAAGGAACTTAGAAAAAACAGAAGCTGTGACCCTAAAGCATTCTGGAAAATCCTAAATGGTAAAAAAAAGAACAGTAAGATTCCCATTACACTAAACAATTTTTATGAGCATTTTAAACAGCTTGCCAGTGATGACAGTAATTCTAACATCGCAATAAACACAATCACTGATTATGATAACAACACTGACCCCTTACCAATACTTAATGACCCCATAACTGAGGAAGAGGTGAAGAGAAACATTAAGAAACTAAAGAACGATAAAGCCCCAGCAACTGACATGATATTAAATGAATATATTAAAAGTACTCAGCACATTCTGTTCCCTCTATATGTCAAGCTATTTAATAAGATACTTGATAGTGGTATCATGCCATCTGAGTGGCTGGTTGGTATGGTAGTGCCACTCTATAAGAACAAAGGAGACATTCAGGACGCCAATAATTACCGGGGCATCACCCTGCTTAGCTGCCTGGGTAAACTGTTCACCTCTATACTCAATGATAGACTAACTAAATATTCTGATACTAGCAATATTATTAATGAAACACTAGCTGGTTTTAGGCATGAGTACTCTACTTTAGACCATATATTTTTGCTTAAATGCGTAATTGATTTGTTCAACTGGAGAAAAAAGAAGCTTTTTTGTTTATTCGTAGACTACAAGAAAGCCTTTGATATGGTGTGGCGTGAGGGTTTGTGGTACAAGCTAGTGAGGGAGAAAGTGAATGGGAAAATACTTAATGTAATCAGAAATATGTATAGTAACATCAGGTCTTGTGTAATGCTAAACGAAGAGATGTCTGATACATTTGTATGCAACATGGGAGTAAGGCAAGGGGAAAATTTGTCGCCCCTGCTTTTCGCTTTTTACATTAATGATATTGAAAGTAAATTACTTGAATGTAACTGCAATTTTCTAGATTTTGGTCATGATTTGATAAACTCCTATTTGAAACTTTTTGTTCTAATGTACGCAGATGATACAATTATATTGTGTGACAGTGAGGAAGGAATGAAGCAGGCTCTGATAGCATTGTATACTTACTGTAATGAGTGGAAATTAAAGATTAATTGTAACAAAACGAAAATAGTGGTGTTCAGTAGGGGAAAAACTCATCTAAGTAATTATAAATTTGAATTTGGTTATGAAAAAGTTGAGGTGGTAGAAGATTACAAGTATCTTGGTGTATTATATAACTACAATGGCAGGTTCCGTAAAGGAGAGCTAGATTTGAAAGAACAAGCAACAAGAGCAATGTATTCACTAATAGGTAAATGTAGAAAGTTTGACTTGCCAGTTGATATGCAGTTGGAATTATTTAATACCATGGTGTTACCAGTACTGACCTATGCAGCTGAGATTTGGGGAGACTATAGGATTAGAGAGCTAGAGATATTACACTTAAAATTCTTAAAACAGATGTTGTGTGTTCATAAAAACGCTAGCAATGATATGGTATATGGTGAACTTGGAGTGTACCCACTGGAAATTCATATAAAGTGCAGAATGTTAGGTTACTGGTCTCGGCTAATTTCAGGTAAAAACACTAAATTATGCTATACTAGCCGCAAAGCCGCCCTCCGGGCGGACTTTTTGGCTAGCTCCTGCGGAGGGCTATTGGTGGTGGGCCTTCGGCCCACCACCTGTGTTTGGTGGGCCTGCGGCCCACCAAACACGGACTCTCCAGATAGCCCCTTCTAACTTTCCTGAAATCATGGATGTAGAAATGTATGTATTACCCCCACCCATTCACTCACCCATTACCCATCACCCCCCACCCATTCACTCACCCATTACCCATCACCCCCCACCCATTCACTCACCCATTACCCATCACCACACACCCATTCACTCACCCATTACCCATCACCCCCCACCTATTCCCTCACCAATCACCCATCACCCCCAACCCATCACCCCCCACCCATTCACTCACCCATCACCCCACACCCATTACCCATCACCCCACCCATTCACTCACCCATTACCCATCACCCTACATCAAGGTTTCCTCAATTCTCGCAACCCACTTTTTTTTCACAATTATCGCTAATAGGCTGCTAAAAAAAAAAAAAAAAGTGATCGGATCATCTCATAATTGGGCTTAAAACCTTCCCTTGGTCAACCCGGTTCCAAAAATGTGCCACATGAGGTGATTGCGCCACGGGGGCGGAACCTATACCAGACACACACACACACACACACACACACAGACAGACAGACAGACAGACACACTTTCGCTTATATTTACCATTACCCATCACCCCCCACCTATTCCCTCACCCATCACCCATCACCCCCAACCCATCACCCCCCACCCCATTCACTCACCCATCACCCCACACCCATTACCCATCACCCCACCCATTCACTCACCCATTACCCATCACCCTACATCAAGGTTTCCTCATTTCTCGCAACCCACTTTTTTTTCCCAATTATCGCTAATAGGCTGCTAAAAAAAAAAAAGAAGTGATCGGATCATCTCATAATTGGGCTTAAAACCTTCCCCTGGTCAACCCGGTTCCAAAATGTGCTATATGAGGTGTTTGCGCCATGGGGGGCGGAACCTATACCAGACCACACACACCACACACACACACACACCCCCACACACACACACACACACACACACCACACACCCCACAAGACAGACAGACAGACTTTCGCTTATATTTACCATTACCCATCACCCCCCACCTATTCCCTCACCCATCACCCATCACCCCCAACCCATCACCCCCCACCCATTCACTCACCCATCACCCCACACCCATTACCCATCACCCCACCCATTCACTCACGCATTACCCATCACCCTACATCAAAGTTTCCCAATTCCGCAACCCACTTTTTTTTCTCACAATTATCGCTAATAGGCTGCTAAAAAAAAAGAAAAAAAAGAAGTGATCGAATCATCTCATAAGGAGGCTTATGACCATCCCCTGGTCAACCCGGTTCCAAAAATGTGCCATATGAGGTGATTGCGCACGGGGGCGGAACCTATACACACACACACAGACAGACAGACAGACAGACAGACAGACAGACAGACAGACAGACAGACACACTTTCGCTTATATTATTATAGATAATGTATCAATGTTTGTTGCATTTGGATATGTTAGGGTTATACACTTCTCCATGGGTTGCCTGCATTAAGAATATATGTAATGAGTGTGGTATGTCAGGGATGTGGTTATCACAAAATGTGCCCAACACTACATGGTTTAAGAAAGCAGTTGAAGTGAGATTAAAGGATCAGTGGATTTCTACCTGGCATCATAATTTATCAACAAAATCGTTATGCAGTAACTACAATATATTTAAGCAGATTTATGGTATGGAGGTGTACCTCGTCAAACTACCGAAAAGTATTCGCATCCAGGTAACTAGATTCAGAACAAGCAACAATAGACTACCAATAAATGTTGGTAGATACACAGGTGTAAACAGAGAAGATCGTCTTTGTAGCAAGTGTATTGCTAATGTTGTAGGAGATGAATTTCATGTCCTATTCGAATGTACTAACGAGGAAATTGTAAGGCTGCGGGATATGTATATCCAGAAATACTACACAATTAGGCCAACGCATTTGAAGTATGTTGCGTTAATGCAAAGTACCAGTGTGAATGTTTTGAAGAACTTGTCATTCATTATTCATCAGATCAATTTTGAGCATGTTTAGATAAGCTAACAAGTATATCTGATTATTATTAGTTATCTTTACTTATATTTTTCTATGTGTCACTTAGTTTAGGAAATTGACAATTGGATTTCTCCTAACTTTTAGTTTACGTAGTACTTATCTGTATGTGCATGTATGCACACTTATCTTATTGGTATCGTTTAAAATGTCCTGCCAAATGTATTGTATCTTATAGGAGCTGTGCTCCATACTTTATTTATAAAGTCTGAGCAATAATAAATTCTATTCTAATTCTTTTTCTATTTCACAACACACCCACACACACCACCAACACACACACACACACCAAAACCCCACACACACACACACACACAACCACACACACACACACACACACACACCACCACACACACACACACCCACACACGTAGGAAAAAAGAAAGCAGAGAAAAATAAAATAAGATGCACACAAATGAGAAAAAACAAAATGAGAAAAATTTATTGAAAAAAAAAATAAAAACAATGGAAAAAAAAAAGAATCATGCGAACAAGCTCAAACAAAGAACAAAAAGAAAAAAAAAAACTACAATCAAAAAAAACAAAAATAATACACAAAGCTTTTCTAACCAACACACCACACACACACACACACACACACACACCAACACCACACACACACCCCCACAACACACCACACACACACACACACACAAAACACACACCAGAGGGGGCACTTCCGCAAATCGAAAATTTCCCGAAAATTGGGGAATCCGAATTCGTTTGCAATTTGCAAAAGTGTAATTTTGCGGATTTGCTTTTTGGGGAGCACTTCCGAAAAGGGAAGGGAGAGGGAAAGAGTGGGGATAAAGGGGGGGGAAAGATGCAGGGAGCAGAACTATGGAAAAAGAAGGATTATTTAGAAGGAAAATGAAGTGGAGAGAAAAAACAAAGGTTTGAAAAAAAAAGATTACCAAAACAAAAAAAAAGTTTTAAAAGGGTAGGAAACAAAATGAGATTTTAAAAAAAGGAAAAAAATTGGGGTATAGGAAAGGGGGAAGAGACCACAAGGGGCGTAGCAAACACGAGAGAGGGGAAAAAGGGAGAGAAGAGAGAAAGAGAGGAGAGAGAAAGAGAGGAGAGAGAAGAGAGAGAAAAAGAGTAAATAACTAATATTAGTAGTCAAGTGTATACAGCGCAGCAAATATAAGCTAACTTATACTTTTTTTGTAGCATAAACTATAATATTTTAATATAAATTATATAGATTGGAGTTTTTGGGTTTCAATAAAAATATAGTAGAGGGGAAAACAAACATGGGATTCAAAAGGGGAAGTAAGAAATAAGAGCCCCCCCTCCCCCCGGCCCCCCACAACCCGGGGCCGCGGTCCGATCATGTCCTTTGTTTGCGTCTCCTCTCCCCCCTCTTGCGGGCATTCCTCCCTTGTCGGACACGTCCCCCGACCCGGGGTTCCTGTACGGGAAAGGGGAAAAAGTCTGACGAAGATTTTTTGGTTTTCCCCCTTTAGTGGAGGAGGAGGCTTCCCCTTGGGTGTTGGAAGAGGGGGCCCCTTGCCCTTGCTGTTGGAGGAGCTTTTTGCCCTTGGGGAAGGGGGCCCCCTGCCGGGGTGGGGTGCTCTGCCAGGGCTGCTTGGCTCCCCACTTGGCGTCATACCTCACCCTCATTCGGGGTCAGAAGTCGCTTAGGCCCCCTGCAGCATTGGAACTGGCCGTGGCCGCCGCGACGCCCTGCGGGTTTCTTGTCCGGGTCCCGGCCAGGAGAGGCGGCGGTACTACTTCTTATCCCCTCCCTCGGGGCGGGGAGCCACGCCCAGCATTTGGGTAGTGCGTGTCGCTACTCAGGGCTGTTTTTTTACTCATTTTTTAAAATTTTTGTTTTTTTGTCTTCTCACCCCTCACCCACCTTGCAAATGCGTCCCCAAAAAAAGGTTTCCTTTCCCTCAGTCTCGCTCAGAGGTACCCACCCCAAGGATAATGAGTAGGGTTTAAAGCGGGTAAGAAACCCGTCCTAGGTATGTAGCTTGGAGGTTCACCCTCGGGGTCTTAGGAAAAATACACATGAGAAAAATAGGGAAATAAACTCTTATGTGCGCCCCTTTTTCCTCACTCCTCAACCCCAACCTCTTTGGTTCCAAATTTGCTGGCCGCACCAACCCCTTCAAAAAACAGAATAATGACTGATGAAGTGTTACTGAAAGCATTTTTCCCTCCCCCCAACTCCAGCCCATCAGGTTCCAATTTGCTGCTGCCGCGGGGCGCAACTCCTACCTCAAAGAGTTTGGATCTAGATTCTGGGGCGAGGGAAAGTCTTAAAGGGGCCAAAACAGTGTCAAAACCCCCCCACGAGCCCCTTTAAAACATAAAAGTGTTCCCTTTTATATGCACGTCAAAGTTAGAAGCAGCCCGCTACCTCTCCCCACAGTCTAATGTGTTCTACCCTCCCAGAAAATCTTTTCAGTGGGGGCCGTAGCCCCCGTACCCCGTTAGTCGCTAATAATGACCCAAGCTCGTAACAGGGGGATGGGGGTTGGTTTTTTTGAGGGAGAGAAGGGGATGGCTAATAGATGACGGGAAAAAGAGAGGCAATGGGAGAGATAAATTTGTGAATAGAGAACTCCTCCTTCTCTTTTTTTCCCTCCTTCTCCTCTTTTCCTCTTTCATTGCATTATTTTTTTATTTTTCTCTCCCCTCTCTCTCACGTGTTTCTTAAAAAAACTACACATTTTTTCTCTCTCTCCTCTCTCTCTCTCCCCTTTCTCTCTCTTCTCTCTCTCTCTCTCTCTCTCTCTCCCCTTTTTCTCTCTCTCTCTCTCTCTCTCACGTGATTTTTTTAAAACTAACTACAACGAAAAATTTTTTTGCTAATTTTTTTATTTTTTAGCTATTATTTTATCGATATTATCATTATTTTTATCATTATTACTGTATTATCATTTTTTTTTCTTTTTACTGTTTCCTTATTTTTATCATTAATGTATTATCATTATTTTATCTTTATTACTGTATTACCATTATTTTTATCATTTTATGTATTATCATTTTTTTTTATCTTATTACTGTATTATCATTATTTTTATCTTTGCCATCATTACATAATATTTATTTTTGTTTTTTTTATATAGTATTGTTTTATTATTATATTAATTTATTTTTTTTATTATTTTTTACTATTTTATTTTATTGTTCATTTATTATTATTATTATTGATATTATTTTTATAATTATGGGAAAAAAAACATGGTCACAGCTACTAATTTCGATTGTGTGTGTGTGTGGGGGGTGGGGGTTGTGGGTGGGTGTTGTGTGTTTGTGGTGTGTGTGTTGTGTGTGGTTGTGGTGTGTGTGCGTGGGTTATGGTGTATTCATCTATTGTATTCCTCTATTTGTTTTTTTACGGGGGCCCAGAAAAATGCTCGGTGGCCCCTCCCCATATAAACTTTTTATCTTTCACCTTAGTGTTTTGTTTTGGGCCGAAGCCAGCACCCCGGAGGCAGGCCAAAAACCCCCGGCTAACACCGGCCCCTTCCGCTGGGGGGAAAGGGGGCTCGGTTTTTAAAAAAACAACCCATCTGTTTCCGCTCCCCCCGGGGGATAAAAAAAGGGGGACTTCTCTTGTGAACCAAGCGTGTTCCCCCTAACGTTGCCTGGTGTGCGTGTGGGTGTGTGCGTGTGTAGGGTTGCATGCGTGTGTCGTGTGTGGTGTGTTTGTGTGTGTGTATTTGTGGGTGCGTGTGGCGTGCGTGTATATGTGTTTTGGGTGTGCGTGTGCTGTGCGTGTGTTTGTGTGGTGCGCGTGTGTTGTGTGTGTGTGTTGTTGTGCGTGTGTGTGGTGTGTGCGTCGTGTTAATTTGTGTGTGCTGTGTGTTTTTGGTGTGTTGTTTGTTATTTTTCCCCTCGGTCAATTGATCTTATTTAGACTTTCCCCCTCTTTTTTATTTATCTTTTTGTTTAAAAGCCAAAGAGAGAGAGAGAGAAAAATTCCCAATGCAAAAAAACATTATTTTAAAAGACAGGAAGCAGGCGGGAGGGGGGAAGGGGAAAGGGAAAGGGAAAGGGAAAGGAAAGGGAAAGGGAAAGGAAGGAAGGAAGGAAGAAAGAGAAAAAAGAAAAAAAGAAAAGGGAGAGAGAGATGAGTTGTGTGATTTAAAAAATAATAAACAAAACTATTGCATGTGTTTTTGGTGTTTTTGTGGTTTGTTTGTTGTGTGTGTGTGTGTGTGTGTTGTGTGTGGTGTGTGTGTTTGGGGTTTTTGATTCCTTTTTCCCTATCTTTTTCCTCCCTCTTTCTCTCTCTCTCTTCTCTCTCTCTCTTCTCTTCCTCTCTCTCTCCTCTCTCTCTCTCTTCCTCTCTCTTCTCTCTCTCTCTCTCTCCCGGGGAAAATAAAGGGGACGATTAGGGGTCTCCATCTTTTGGGTGTGACATAACCGCCTTGTCCTTAACCAAGGCCGCACCCAAGATAAACCAGGGGTCCTAAACCCCATATTGCGTTTTCGCAAGAGTAGTGGCGTTTATTCGAACACGTCAGATTGGTTTGGGTGGGTATTAGGTTAGGTTTGATGGGGTAGCTAGGTTAGGTTAGGTTGGTTGGGTTTGGTTGGTTTTGGCTAGGTTGGATGGGGTAGGTTAGGTTTTGATGGGGTAGTGGGTTGGTTAGGTTAGGTTTTGGTTTGGTTGGGGGGTTAGGGTTGGTTAGGGTAGGGTTTGGGTGGGGTAGGGGGGGTTTTTGGTTAGGTTTTAAAAGGGGGAGGGTAGGTTAGGTTTTTTAGGTTAGGTTTTGGGTGGGGTTGGTTTTGGGTTGGCAGGGTTTGGGTGGGGTAGGTTTGGTTTTGGTTGGTTAGGTTAGGTTTTGGATGGGTTAGGTTGGGTTTGGTTAGGTTGGATGGGGTAGGTGGTTAGGGTTAGGGTTTGGTTGGTGGGGGGGTTTTGGTTTGGTTAGGTTAGGTTGGACCCACACACACACACACACCACCCACAACCACCACCCCACACACACCAAAAACCCCACACCCACAAAACACACAAAAAACACACCCACACAACACACAAACCACACACACACACACACACACAAACACACACCCACACACACCACACACACACCACACACACACACAAACCACGCACCAATTTCGTGTGTGGGTTTTTGTGTTTGTGTGCTGTGGGTTTTCGTGTGTGTGTGTGTGTGTGTGTGTGCGTGTGTGTGTGTTTTTGTGTGTGTGGGTGTGTTGTGTGGTTGTGTGGGGTTGTTTGTGTGTTTTTTGTGGTGTGTGTTTTGTTAGGGGTGTGTGGTTTTTGTATGTGTGGTGTTTTGTGTGTTTTGTGTGTGTTGGGTTTTTGTGGTGCGTGTGTGTAGGGGTGTGGTGTGGTGTGCGTGTGTGTTTTGTGTGTGTGTGTGTGTGTGTTTGTTTGTGTGTGGTGTTGTGTGTGTAGGTGTGTGTTGTTGTGTTTGTGTAGGGGTTTGTTGTGTTATTGTTGTGTGTGTGTGTGTGTGTGTGGTGGGTGGGTGTGTGGTTGGGGGGTGTGTGTGTGTGTGTTGTGTGTGTGTGGGTGTTGTGTGTGTGGTGTGGTGTGTGTGTGTGTGTGTGGGGTGGGCCATGAATAGTAGGGGTATAATAAATTTTAAAATTTTTTAAATGATTTTAAATACAAGAGAGAAGGAAACAGACACAGAAAAAAGAGAGAAAAAAAACCAGACAGATAGAGAAAAACAACAAAAAAGAGAAAGAAACAACACAGGAGAAAAAAAAAAAAAACCCCGACAGATAGAGAGAAAACAGACCGAATTATATATATATAATATAATATATTATTATATATATATTATATAAAAAAAAGAGAGAGAGAGGAGAGAGAAAAGAGAGAGGAGAGAGGAGAGAGAAGAGAGAGAGGAGAGAGAGAGAGCCTAAAAAAAGCCCCCTTTCTTCTTTTATGTTGTATACCGCAAGCCGCCCTCCAGGGGGACTTTTTGGGTACTCCCGCGGAGGGTATTGGTGGGCCTTCGGGCCCCCCACCTGTGTTTGGTGGCCGAAGGCCCCCAAAAACAACTCTCCAATAGCCCCTTCTAACTTTTCCCGAAATCTGGATGTAGAAATGTTGTTTAAAGCCCAAACCCCTTCCACACCCACAACCCTTCACTACCCCTTACCTCCCCCCCCCTTTACTCACCCATCCCCACCCCCCCCCCATTCAAATCACCCCCTTCCCACACCACCACCCTTTTACTCACCCATTACCCATCACCCCCCCAAAACACCCCATTCCTCCCCTTCCCATCACCCCCCATCTATTCCCTCACCCCACCCTTCGATTTTTTGGGGAAAATAAATTCTCCCGATTTGGGTAAACTTGGTTTATGTGGGGTTTCCCCCTAATGCCTATCATATCTGGTCCTTGGGGTCCGATATTTTCTGTTTTAAAAGCAATTTTTGTTCCCTCTGTAAGCTTTTTTACCCCCGTAAATATACAAATGATTCATCTCCCCAAATATTCTCACTTGAACAATCCTAGAAAAAACAATTATTAACACGTCATTATACCAATTTTTTACGGGATCATTTTTTACTATTAAAGTAAAAAAAAATAAAAAAATTCTGGCACAACATTCCACAATTTTTCTGCGAAAACATGTACACAACTCGTTGGCTTGTTGGTTTAATACAGGGTGAAGAATTTTGTGTTTTGTGTGTGTGTGTGTGTTGTGTGTGTGGGGGTGTGTGTGTGGGTTTTTGTTGTGTGGGGAATTCCAGGAGGTGTTAATGTTAATACAAAATTTGAGGGTGGGTGAGGGCCTAGGAAAAAAGGAGGAGGAGGGGGAGGAGGAGGGGGGTGAGAAACGGGGGGGGGGGGGGGGAAGTGGACGGTACAATATTCGAATTCTATAAGGAAAAAAATCTTTAATGATGACCTTTCGAATTGGTGGAAAATGAAGAAAGCAAAAAAATATTAAATTTAAACCCTGTCTCGCTGAGTCCCGTCGGGTCATGTATTTATGATTTATTTTTATTTTTGGTCAATAGATATTTACAAGTGATTTTTTTTTTAGATTTTTACAGGTTTTTTTTAAAAGATTTTTCTTATCTCTTATCCTCTTTTATTTTTTATGACTGCATTTTTTGCTACCTCCTTTTTTTCTTTGTTTTTTTTCTTTTGTATCTTTATAGTGTATTTTTTTACCATTTCCCCCTTTTCCCTTATTATTTTTTCTATTTTTTACTTTCTTTTCTTCTTTCCCTCTCTTATACTCTTTCTTTCACCTCTCTCTCTCTCTCCTCTCTCTTTCTTCTCTTCTTCTGTCTTCTGCTCTCGTCTCTCTTTTCTCTCTTCTCTCTCTCTCTCTCTCTTTTTTTCTCCCCTTCTCTCCTCTCTTCCCCTCTCTCCTCTTCCCCCCTCTCTCTCTCTCCTCTCCTCTCGCTCTCTCTCTCTCCTCTCTCCTCTCTCCTCTTCTCTCCTCTTTCCTCCCCTCTCTCCCCTTCTCTCCTCTCTCCTCTCTCTCTCTCTCTTCCCCTCCTCCCCTCTCTCTCCCTCCTCTCCTCTCTCTCCTCTTTTCTCTCCATATTTTCAAGAAAAAAACCTCAACTACCCTTATCAAACCTTCAACAATAATTTTGTGACGAAAAATGACAGAATGCTGAGCTTTTTTTAAAGATATTTTTTTTTCCGTTGTCAGTAAACTTGAACGAAATTTTGCTAACGCCCCATTTTTTTTTGGGAAAATTAATGCCTGATCCTCCTTTTCACTGTACCTTCAGCCCACCCACCTGATGAAAAGTCCAAAGTAATAAAAAGTATAATAAAGCTTCTCCTGGTCATGATAAAATAGACAAAAGATAATTAAAATTTCTGTTATGAAAAATCACCTCACTTAATTATATAATAAATAATTTTTTTCAGTGGCATATTTGCACACAAATGACAGATTTCTAATAGTCCCTATTCAAAAAAGGTGTAATCCTCTCCACCGATTATAGACCCCCTGTCTGTTTTTTCATGTTCATCAAGTTTTTGAGAAAATTTGATTCACAAGAAATGAGTTCCTCACTCAACATTCATTGCATCAGGTCCCAGTTTTGGGTTTTGACTAAATTTTCAACAGAAATTGCCATCAAAATCTTTGTCAACACATTTTCAATGCAATAGACTCAAGATATCATTGTACGGTGTTTTTGTGACTTGTCCAAAGGCCTTTGATACATCTCGCCATCACCATACTGCTGCAACAAATTAGAATATTAGGTGTCGTGGACAGCCTACAAATGGTTCAAGAGCTACCTGAGTCACAGAAAACAGTATACTGTTTACAACAATCATCATCGTCACTAAATCGAATACTGTCTGGAGTCCTCAGGGATCTATAGTAGTCCTATTTTGTTTTATATATATTACATGAATAACACCTGTTGTTTTACTCAATTTCGCTTCTGTATGCAGATGACACAACTTATATATTCAAGGCAGTAATCATTAATAATATAGCGAAACATTTAACACTGAACTTCCATGTCTACACTGATTCAAGTAACAAATTACTCTTAACCTCAAAAAGACTCATTTTTTAGTTTCGTGTTCCAATATGATGCAACGATGACATTATCATTAAGTTCGGCAATCAGACATTAATTCAGTTAAGGACAGCAAAATTTCTAGTGTAGTTATGACAACAACCTTAATGACATACAAATATGATGTAATTAAAACAAAATTTCGAAGGCCTAGGTATAATGTACAAAATTCGTTTCAACATTGACACCTGAAACAAATTATATTTATCAATAGTTTACCCTCATCTTTTATAACCGTTGCATCTCTATGGGGTTGGGCAAATAAAAGTTTAATAATAGTCTCTTCGTTATGCAAAAAAAGTTTCTAAGAACCATCTTCTTTCTTGGCCGTACGATCACACAAACGAATTTTCATGTTGAACACACATTTTTTAAAGATTTCAAGATATTATACTTTACAAACTTGTTTATTTGTGTATAAACTCTCTATTCATATTTTATAACAACAGTGGCTTTCAATTTAAAATCATGATTAAATACTAGAACTGCTAACCAAACTCTCATTCTCTGTTTCCGGACTAGTGCATGCAGCAACAATGTATTTTGTAATAGAGGGACGCTCTGTGGCAACCAAACTTCCAAACAATTTAGTTATCTGCTGACACCAAAAACTCATTTTAAGCAAAATTAAAGAAAAATAGCTCTACGATATTTGTAGTTTTTTATTTATATTTATTATTTATTTATTTAATTTTTTTGTTTAAATATATATTGGGTTTATGTATTAATATTCGAAATTATGTTTACATGTTTTTTACATTTTCAAGTATATATATAATTTTTTTGTGAACGTTCATTAGTAAATTAAAGAAATATGTTAGTATTTTAGTTTTTTATTTTTGATTATTTATTTATTTCATGGTTTTTTTAATGTGGTTTTATGATATATCTCTGACATATTATTTTACATGGTTATCATTTCAATGTTTTTACTTAATTTTTAGGTGTATTTAATAAAGATATAGTAGCTATCAATCTATATATTCTCTCATGGGTCTGTTCTCTTCTATATACTCCTGGCATTACTTATTTTAACTTGATGTATATTTCATGTTCTTTAATTTTAGTTATCTAATATAAACTCTTTCATCTCTCTCATTCATATCTCTTCTCTCTCTCTCTCTACTCTGCATCTCTCTCACTCGTTCCTCTCTCTCTCATCTCTCTCTCTCTCATCTCTTCTCTCTCTCTCATCTTCCTCTTCATCTCTCTCTCTCTCTCTCTCTCCCCTCTCTCTTCTCTCCTCTCTCCTCTCTCTCACTCTTCTTCCTCTCTCTCCCTTCTCTCTCTCTCTCTCTCTCTCTCTCTCCTCTCTCTCTCTCTCTCTCTCTCTCTCTCTCTCTCTCTCTCTCTCCTCTCTCCTCTCTCTCTCTCTCTCTCCTCTCTCTCTCTCTCTCTCTCTCTCTCTCTCTCTCTCTCTCTCTCTCTCTCTCTCTCTCTCTCTCTCTTTCTCTCCTCTCTCTCTCTCTCTCTCTCTCTCTCTCTCTCTCTCTCTCTCTCTCTCTCTCTCTCTCTCTCTTCTCTCTCTCTCTCTCTCTCTCTTCTCTCCTCTCCTCTCTCTCTCCTCTCTCTTCTCCTCTCTCTCTCTCTCTCTCTCTCTACCAGCACAAATAAGCACCGTGTCGCTCGCTTGACGGCAAAATTCGCGACACAAGAAAAAAGTGAAGAGATTTGTGCGTCGCGTTCTCGGTGATGAATCCGTCGCAGTCCTTCCTTCGACGGCGGGATTGGCTGGTTTTGCATTTAAATTGGAGTTCATTGTAGAATTAATCAACTTAGTGGCAATCTTCCTGATGTCGGAAAGGTTACCCGCTGCTGAATTTCAAATGAGCCTCGTTGGAAAGAAAAGATCAGGAAGCGAATAGAAATAAGTTCCCGACTTAAGAATAGATTGGGCATTGCACTGATTAGGGGCGGGAGGAGGGCAGGGGAGAGGTGGGGGGAAAGGCATGTCATTTAAAGGCCGTTCGGCTCCTATAACCTTACAACCTTAACCTGTAGGGCGTGTGACTGGCAACTGATGACACAAAGGTAAAAGTCCCTGGAAAATGTTGTATTGCATATCACTGTGTGTAATGAAAAAAAAATGCTATAGGCTCCAACGTAAAAGAAAAAAAGAAGAAAAAAGAATGCTATAGTGTCGGGGGTAAAATAAAAATGCTATAGGCTCCAACGTAAAAGAAAAAAAGAAGAAAAAAGAATGCTATAGTCTCCAGGGTAAAATAAAAATGCTATAGGCTCCAACGTAAAGGAAAAAAAATGCTATGGGCTCCAACGTAGAAAAAATTAAATAAAAAAAGGAACTATTTTCCAGCACTGATTCACGTGAGTCTTCAATGCGTGACGAGCAAACATGGTCTGTGTTTAGTTATTCATTCAAGCTCTTGAGTACTTCAGGGGATTAATTACTTTTATACTTCAGAATAAACAGAAAATAATGAGATGGGAGGAGGCGAAGGGCAAATACATTATTGGCCTTTTAGAGAATTAAGTATTTTAAATTTGCTTCATGGCTGAGAATTGCTCCTACTAGTACTTCTTCCACAACTACTATTACTACTACTACTATTACAACTACTACTATTACCCTACTACTACTACTACTACCAACAATACCAATAACAATAACACACACACACACACACACACACACACACACACACACACACACACACACACACACACACACACACACACACACACACACACCACCACACCCACCCACCCACCACCCACCCACCCACCCACCCACCCACCCACCCACCCACCCACCCACCCACCCACCCACCCACCCACCCACCACCCACCCACCCACCCACCCCCACCCACCCACCCACCACCCACCCACCCACCACACCCACCCCACCCACCCACCCACCCACCCACACACACACACACACACACACACTTGGCCATCATTCTTAGACAGCGTGTTCAAGGCTCAGAAGGCAATTATACGCGTTCTAACCTTCAAGAAAAAATATGATGCAACTGAGGAGATATATTCATCTTTAAATTTATTAAAAGTCCCTTTTATCCATAAATACTTCATGTTGATAACTATATTTAATTCTATAAAAAAGAATGATAACATTTTCCAGCTACAAGATCATGCTCATAATACCAGAAGAAATCAAATTAATATAGTATGTCCTCCATTTAGAACAACACTATACAGTAATTCTATCCTGTGTCTCGGTCCTAAGGTGTGGAATTCCTTACCTAGTCTAGTAAGAAACAATATTTATGTTTGTACCGTTAACAGCTTCAAGTATAGAATAAAAAAGTATCTTTTGCATTCACAAGCACAGTGAAAGAATACATATAATATCTGAGCTCTTTTTTGCTGCACATATGATATCATATTGTAAGGGTCAACTTGTATACTTTGTTAATATTTAGATAATTCAAGTAAATTTCAATGATTATGTTGTGTATGTGTACATTGTGTGTGTGTGTGTGTGTGTGTGTGTGGTTTCATCTATTTTATGTGTATGAATATATTTACTGTATGCTCTTATATGTTTTTGCATATGTATGGTATGTATATATGTTACATAATATGTTTGTATGAGTACGTGTGTGTGTTTATATATGTATATGTTATATAGATAGTATACGTTAGTATGAGAGGATATTTACAGATGTTTTGTATGAATACTACATAGAGATGATATAATAGTCTTCGCTCTGGAATGTGCACATATTACCTTGCTTAATAACTGGGTCTGCTAACGAGAGTTTTCTCAGCAGACTTTTCCACGAAAGATGGATTTAATATTTGTGTGTATTCTTATGGCAATAAAATATTTGAACTTGAACTTGAACACACACACACTTCCAAAAACCTTCCATTCATTTATATTTGTTTATATATTATATATAAATAATTTTCACATCTCAAACGTCAGTTTTCTGACTCATGAAAAAAAAAAAAAAAAATCCAGGTTCCTCTCACCAACGGATACATCTATCTATTTCCTTACCTTGGCCAGAGGCTTGGATGGAGATAGATGAATGAACGGAGGGGGGGAGGGGGATTAGGGGTCAATCAGGGTCATCCATTATTTTATCCTCTCAAGG
>JACEEZ010020071.1:464739-469739 GCA_016584305.1 Chionoecetes opilio
TTTTTATCCCTGCAACTGGATAGCCTGTCAATAACCCGGCATAGACACTGTTTGCCTTATCGAGTGTTACCGTAAATTGCGAGCTTCAAAATTGAGTACATATTTCACGACCCCTTATATAAATTTTTTTTTAAATAAAAAAAAATGAGAGGGGGGGAAAAAGTTGTGTATTTTTTTATTATTATTAATGATGATGATGAAAGTGTGTGTGTGTGTGTGTGTGTGTGTGTGTGTTGTGTGTGTGTGTGTGTGTGTGATTTTTTTCTTTCACCCAGTTCCTTCCTTCATTCCATCCTTCCTTCCTTCCCTCCCTCCTTCCTTCCTTCCTTCCTTCCTTCCTTCCTCCCTCCCTCCCTCCCTCCCTCCCTCCCTCCCTCCCTCCCTCCCTCCCTCCCTCCCTCCCCTCCCTCCCTTCCTTCCTTCCTTCCTTCCTTTCTTTCTTTCTTTTCCTTTCTTTCTTCTTTTTTCTTTCTTTCTTTCTTTCTTTTTCTTTCTTCTTTCTTTCTTTCTTTCTTCTTCTTTTCTTTCTTTCTTTCTTCTTTCCTTCTCTTTCTCTTCCTTTCCTCTTCCTTCCCTCCCTTCCTCTTCCTTCCTCCTTCCTTCCTTCCTTCCTTCCTCCCTTCCTTCTCCTTCCTCCTCTCCTCCCTCCTTCCTTCCCCTTCCTTCCCTTCCTTCCCTCCTTCCTTGGTATTTTCAAGCCTGAACATGTATATTCCAGTCCTCTGCCATTGGTTAGAATTATCATGTTGCTAATTCTCTTCCTTCTCTCTTACATTCCTACCTTAATTACTTTCAAATTAGCAGAGGAAGCCAAAAACATGTTGGCACGCGATGTGTTTTTTCTTTTTTCTTTAAAAAAACCACTGAACTTTTGTATCTTTTTCTCTTTTTTTGGGTAACGATGATGCAGTTTCTATTAAAATTTCAATGCTTTTCTTTCTAATTTCTCTAAAAAACACTTAACCTTTCCTCTTTTTGTATCTTTTTCTCTTTTTTAAGTAAAGATAATACATATAATTTCCCTTTGATTTCCATTTTTCTGTTTTTATTTCTTTTTTTTAGGCAAAGAAAAATACGCGATGCTTTTTTATTCTATTTTCACAAAAAAACACTTAGCTTTTTGTCTCTTTTTCTTTCATTTTTCGGTAAGGATGATACAGTTTCTATTACATTTTCCGTTTCTGTTAAATTTTCAATGCTTTTCTTTCTAATTTCACTAAAAAAGCACAATTTCCTCTTTTTGTATCTTTTCCTCTGTTTTAGGATGACAGTTTCTATAAAATGTTCCGTTTCTATAAAATGTTCCGTTTTCTGCAGCCAAGGCATCGTGAGAGGACTTACAATTTGCTTTTCTTTCTCATTTCACAAATAAACACTAACCTTTCCCCTTTTGTATCTTTTTTTTTCTTTTTGTCTCTTTTGTAGGTTAAGGATGATACAGTTTCTATTAAATTTTCCATTTCTATTACATTTTCCGTTTTCTGCAGCCAAGGCATCGAGGGAGGACTTATACAATTTGTGAGCCAGTGAGGAAATCAGAAAAAGGGACCTTGGTAGCTTATCTTGTTTGTTGCCTTGCCTTCCCTTCCCTTCCCTTCCCTTCCTTTCCCTTCCTTTCCCTTCCCTTCCCTTCCCTTCCCTTTCCTTGAATTGCCTTGCCTTGCCTTGCCTTGCCTTGCCTTGCCTTGCCTTGCCTTGCCTTGCTTGCCTTGCCTTCCCTTCCCTTCCCTTCCCTTCCCTTCCCTTCCTTTCCCTTCCCTTCCCTTCCCTTTCGTTCCCTTGCCTTGCCTTACCTTGCCTTGCCTTGCCTTGCCTTGCCTTGCCTTGCCTTGCCTTGCCTTGCCTTGCCTTGCCTTGCCTTGCCTTGCCTTGCCTTCCTTGCCTTCCCTTCCCTTCCCTTCCTTCCCTTCCCTTCCTTCCCTTTGCTTCCTTGCCTTGCCTTGCCTTGTCTTGCCTTGCCTTGCCTTGCCTTGCCTTGCCTTGCTACACTTGAACATTGCAGCCCCAACTCTTGCACGCTTTCTCCACTTACCTACGCCTTCCTTGTTCTCCGTTACCTGTGTCTGCTATTCCCTTACCACTACCATATTCAGTATACTCTCTCTCTCTCTCTCTCTCTCATCTCTCGTCTCCCCTCTCTCTTCTCTTTTCTCTCTCTCTCTCTTTTCTCTCTCTCTCTCTCTCTCTCTCCCTACCCCTTCTGCGTGTAATGAATGAAGATGTGAGATAATGACATTGTTTTTGCCAATACTGTTCAATTGAAGATATTCTTAGGATGTCAGTGGGAAAGGAAGTAGGAAAAGAAATAGTATGGAGAGTATACCAGCATTCTCAAATTTACTGATGACACTGTTGGTTAATGGAATAAGAGAAGAAAAAAATTATCAAGTGACAAAACAGCCATTGGAAAGTCTTGACATTTTTCTCTAAACGAAAATTTTCCTCTGTAGTCCTGAAATTTTGGGACCAAACTGAAATCCTCTTTAGTAATCACACGTTATAGTCGGTCAGCCCCGGTCCGAAATTTTGCTCACCGGTATCAAATTAGGGCGAGAATGCTAAGAGTGTTTTTTGAGAAGGTATAAATGCCTAGAGTTAGAAAACATGTGATAGCATTGTGGGGGTGGCAGCTTTATATGAGTTATCTCCCTTTTTCCAAAATGGCCGCCAAAATACACCAAAATACGCCAACTTCTGCAGACACAGAGCGGTATCATTCTCTTCCAGCTGGTCATAAGACACCCCATGTCCAAACTTGTTCAGTATCCGAATGACCTCAGTGTTTCCAGTGAGTGCTTTTACCGCATAAGGAAGCAGGAAATGTTTTGGTGGTTTATACTGCCCACGTGTAACAGCGTATATCATGTCCTGGCTAAATGACTCGACAAGAATAGCAGTCCTTTGGGATTTATTCGTAGTACTAGTTGTATCTCCAGTGAGGAGCCCGACCAGAAATCGCTGTAACTCATTTGGTATGGCGATATGAGTAGCTACATCAGACGGATGATATGGCCACGGGGTGAAAATCATGTCCTTCTTGATGGCCGTTCGGATATGTGACGAAGTCTGATCTATGATCTTGTTGATATCTGTAGACTTTGCCTTCCAAAGCTTGAGCTCCCTATGTAGATTTTGATTTTCCAAGACAACATCCTTTAATGAGACACAGCATGGAACCATCAACAACTTTCCCTTGTCGTCGGAAAATATTTCTACTGCACCTCCAAGCTCGGATTTCAGTCTTCTGTGCATATTCTTCTTTGTTGAATCCTTCAGAAGATTAACTCCACCAGACAACATTAATGATTCCAATTTTGTGGTCAAGGAGGTGACTGGTATAATCCTCTTGTTGGGGATAATATCTTCTCTGATGTATTCGAAAAGTTCTTGGTAAGCTTCTCCTTCAACCTTGTGATACAGTATAAATTCATCTGTTACTTTCTCTTCTTCATTCTCATTGCTGTCCTCTTTGTTCCTAGTGTAATTCCTATAGCATGAAGCGTGGTAGTGTGCCTCTGCGGCAACAATGTCTCTACTGTTTAGTGCTATCATCCTGCCGTCTGCATTTCTGACGGCACTCTCTCTTAGTGTTTGATCTACTCTCAGTTGTGAAGCTAGCGTAAGTGTTTCACGTGTATTGGAGTGCTTTTGAAAATTGACCTTGCTACAGAATACGCAGATCGGAGCAAAACTCTTGATTCATGTGTTGATGTTCTGGAAGACTTTTTGGAGGACAGTCACTACTACCAGATAGATCACTACTACATTCACCTGCTTTACTTTTCAGAGTTTCCAAGTCTCTTTTCATGGTGAACATGCTTCTACATTTTCGATGATAGAATATAATTGGAACTTCTTTGTCCTGAAGCGTTTTTGAAACGTCTAGAATGGGGACATGGTTTCCTGACTTTGGCGGCTTCAAGTAAGGTTAACCAGGAGGCATGGCTTTGAGGACTGACAAATGTTCATCTCCGTCGGATACTGCCTGGTGTATGATGCACAGTTTCTTGGCGGGTGCCTGTGGCGTTTCCATGTTAACGGACATTCCAGGCCTCCTACGTTGAAGTTCCACAGCTACCACGACACCGGATTCTGGTCCCGGATTCTTCTCTACATCACCAGCCTTCAACAATCAGCTTCGAGAGGTAGTCGGCTGCTACTCTACCTCTCCACTCCAAAACCCGACTTTCTCTGAACGCACGACCTGCGGCCGGCTGGTCTTCCGGCAGTGGTGGTCTCCTCGAGGTTCTCCAACGTCGCCAGTCGATCGTCCGGTCCGTCTCTCGCCGATGAAATACGACACCTGAAAAAGAAAAAAAAAAAATTATATGTTTTGTATATTTATATAATTATATAATATACAGTTTGGAAAAGGGGGATAACTCCCATAAAGCTGCCACTGCCACAATGCTATCACGATGTTGTTCTAACCTAGCATTTATACCTCCCCAAAAACACTAAGATTCAGCCTAATTGATACGTACCAACCCACAGGCTGATCGCCTATTCGAATAAAGGATAAAACTGGAAAAAACCTCATTCAATGTCGTGATGCAATACTAATAAAAAAAGCATCCTGGCAATGCAAAGAGAGTCAGAAGCGAGATGAAAATACGTAGGACTCATACAACTTATCTCGCTTTTCAGTATAAACAAATACTTTTAATAAATGGGAGATTGAGGGGCTTAACTACTCTACATTTCTAAGACGATAAAGTTATACCAATGATATATTCACTATTTACATAACATCAGGGACGGCATTTTGGGAAGGGGCCTAAACTACACCCTTCTTAGCGTCCTAAGACCGACTAGTTATACGGCCGAAGAAGATTACTAAGAATCATTTTCGAGCGTCAATCTGGCCTCGTGATAGGGACAGAGGCCACCCTTCTTAGTGCCTCTAACCAATCATCGCGCGCGACCAAGTCTGTATTGGCGGAATACGTTCATCCACGCCCAGTCCTCTCTCTCTCTCTCCTCTCTCTCTCTCTCTCTCT
>JACEEZ010020071.1:472239-484739 GCA_016584305.1 Chionoecetes opilio
AATTATATACTATATTTATATAGAGCGGAGTTTTTGTTCTCTTTTTCTGCCCTTGGCTAAACCACTTTAAATTATGTTCATGCAAGGTGGGAAACAGGTGTAAGGTATGAACAAAAGTAAAGATAATACTATTATCATCATTACGATTATTATTATCATTGTTATCTTTATTTTAATAGACACTGGATTGATTGACACTTCAAAAATACCTTGCCTTTGACTGCCTGTACCTCAGCTTTTATTCCTTTATTCACTCATTTCCTGTTTTCTTCTTTTCTTTCGCTTCCTCCTCCAACTTATTATTATTATGAAATTATCATCATACTACATGACCACTGTATTACCATTATCATTATCATTGTAATCATTGTTATTATTATGATGATTATTATTACTATTATCATTACAAGAGGACACCTCTTTGTTTGGGTGAAGGTCGCCCTCCACTGCCATCCCCTTTTGAGCATCCACTTCGCCGCGGCGCCTTACACTTCTTTCCTCACAATATATAATTATCAGCGAAATGAAAAACTTTGTCACTATGAATTTGGGGTGCACGGGGTTTGGTGGTGGTTGGGATGGGGGTGGGGATCGCCCTCGTGCTGAGGGGCTTGGTGCTGGAGGGCGACAAGCTGCGCCAGGCGATGAGGGCGTGGCGGGACGCGGGACCCCACACCACCCTGCTGGGGAAGGTGCGCGAGCGCCTGGTCGCCGCATCGTGGCTGGCCTCCCCAAGGGACCCCCTTGGGGAGTGTGGTTTCCCTGCCGGCGATAGCTGGCGGGAAGTGCTGCCCCTGGTGCTGCGCAGCAAAGAACGGCTGGCCTGCCTGAAGAGGCAGGTCCAGCGGGCAGAACAAGCGCACAACATGTTTGTGCTGTGGTTTGTGGTGGTCGTGTGTGTTGTGGTGGTGCTTGTGTCTGTGGCTCTGGTTGCAGGGTTCACCTGGGCCCGGCACACTCTTCCATGGCCCAGCCGCCGGCAACATGTGAGTAACGCATTAATACTGAAGGAACCAGACGGTCGCTTGTGTCTCAGCGAGGCACAACACTGTGTGGTAGCTTCCATTTTCCCACTGCAGCGACGCGTCTTCGTTGTGGTGTTTCAGGATGCTACCTGTGACAGCCTGATGATGCAGCAAGACTCATACGTCCGCTTCGACGGCCACGGGACACTCAAGGCATTGGCCTTGCCCGCACCAGGCGAGCCAGTGCTGGCTGAGTCCTCACAGAAGATTCCAAAGAACACTGACGGACAGGAGGACGAGGAGGCCAATCAACAGGTGCGGCGAAGCCTATTCGTGCCTCAAAAATACGGAGCCTCGTGCCTCGAAATTAAGGAACCAGACGGTCGTTTGTGTCTCAGTGAGGCACAGCACTGTGTGGTAGCGCTATTTTTCTCACTGCAGCGGCGCGTCTTCGTTGTGGTGTTTCAGGATGTTACTTGTGATGGCGTGATGACCCAGCAAGATTCATACGTCCGCTTCGACGGCCACGATACACGCAAGGCATTGGCCTTGCCCGCACCAGAGGAGGCAGTGCCGGCTGAGTCCTCACAGAAGATTCAACAGAACACTGACGGACAGGAGGACGAGGAGGCCAATCAAGAGGTGCGGCGAAGCCTTATCGTGCCTCGCAAATACGGAACATCGTGCCTCGAAATTAAGGAACCAGACGGTCCCTAGTGTCTCAGTGAGGCACAACACTGTGTGGTAGCGTCCCTTTTCCCACTGCAGCGACGCGTCTTCGTTGTGGTGTTTCAGGATATTACCTGTAACGGCCTGATGACGCAGCCAGACTCATACGTCCGCTTCGACGGCCACGGGACACGCAAGGCATTGGCCTTACCCGCACCAGACGAGCCAGTGCCGACAGAGTCCTCACAGAAGATTCAACAGAACACTGACGGACAGGAGGACGAGGAGGCCAATCAAGAGGTGCGGCGAAGCCTTATCGTGCCTCGCAAATACGTGGAGCGACTGGCGGGGCCTGAGGAGTGGCTCCACTACCTGGCAGGCCGCCACTCCGTCCAGGTCACGCAGGACCCTGAACGCCGCAGGCTGCATATCAAGGGCTGCAAGACCAGCGCGCAGGAGTGTCATGCCGCCGTGAAGGAACTGTTTGCCGCGTGGCGGACACGTGAGGCCGTCGTGGAGTGATCGCCTCCACAAAACATTTCAAGTATGCCTTATGATCATCATTATCCTATTATCTTATATCCATATTATCATATTATAATTATCATTATTGTTATTATAATTTTTATAGTTATTCGTATATTAATATAAATGATGCATTAAAATCCAGGTTATTTCATGAATTAGAGAGAGAGAGAGAGAGAGAGAGAGAGAGAGAGAGAGAGAGAGAGAGAGAGAGAGAGAGAGAGAAGAGTATTCCCATGCCACAAGTTTCCCAAAGAGATTCTCAAACTTCATATCAATTAATTGATCAAAGTGAGTCATAGTGATTATAGTAAGATTACCATCATTATAATTTATTATTAGCATTATCACTAGTACTATCGTCGCCTCCGTGGTGTAGTGGCTAGCGCGCCTAGCTACGAATCTGCGGGCCCTGGTTCGAATCCGGGGCAGGGCAAGTTGGTGGCTAGCCAAACCAGCTGTTCTTCCTGCCTTTCGGGTTCGATAAATGAGTACCTGGGGTAACCTGGGGAAGGTAACTGTGGTAAACCCCGGGTGTCACACTAGCCCTGTGTCCTGAGGTACGGGTTCTCACCCACCACAGGCTCAAGACTAATGCGACGGAGTGAGTACCGAGGCCACGCGCAGCATAGGTATGCCTCCACTTTCCCTTATTATCGTTATCCTTATTAAAAAAATTAGAGAGAGAGAGAGAGAGAGAGAGAGAGGAGAGGGGAGAGAAAAGAGAGAGAGAGAGAGAGAGAGAGAGAGAGACGTGATATAAAAGAAAGAACACAAGGGATAGACAAGAGAGATAAGAGAAAATGAGAAAGAGTGAGAATGAGTACATGAAGCACAAGATAGAAATTAAGGAAAAAAATCAAAGGAAGAAAAGAAGTATTGACAAAAGTAGACCACGATAAAGATTCGATTAATATTGATGTATGTCTAAGAACAGGGAAATAGGGAAGATTAAGCGATAAGAGAGAGAGCGAGAGAGAGAGAGAGAGAAGAGAGAGAGAGAGAAGAGAGAGAGAGAGAGGAGGGGGGGGGGGGGGGGGAGCTGTCATATAGTCACGTGAGTAAAGGAACTTTAGAACTGGGAAAGATGAGGGAAATAAAAAAGATGGTATAAAGCACGAAGGGGAAGAGACTAAACAAAAAAACAGTTAAAATACTAAAGAGAAAACATGAAAAAAAGTATGAAAAACATTACCGGAGATACACTATAGCGCCACCTGCACAAATTGCCATTGCCATTATCGAATTATAGCTCACTACTGATTTTTATTCCAGAATGATACACAGTAGTTTTTATCATGATGTATAGTATAACTCCCCTGTTTCAGTGTTGTTTTATGCTTTGTATCTGCAAGTATGCATATCGGTTTCAAATTTCATACTCGTTTTTTTTTGGGGGGCGACGGCGACGGCGGGAAAGACACTCAGAAAATAAAGACTAGCTGACGACCTTAGTGTAGCTCCGTTCCCCAACGTTTTATTTTTGTAATTGTTCTTTTATATATATGAACAAATTAAAACCCAATTTCAGTAGTGATGCTAAAATTTCGTAGTAATATGGCACCTGGCGACATAAGTGCAGATTTATATCACGTCTCTCTCTCTCTCTCTCTCTCTCTTCTCTCTCTCTTCTCTCTCTTCCTCTTTTATTTCTCTCTCTCTCTTCCTCTCTCTCCTCTCTCTCTCTTCTCTCGCTCTCTCTCTCTCTTTTTTGCTCTCTTCTCTCTCTCTCCTCTCTCTCTCTCTCTCTCCTCCCTCGTCCCCCTCTCTCCCCTCTCGGTCCGGGCCACAACTCTCGTAATAAACACCTTCACATACCTGGCTCGCTTAATGATATAAGTTTCACACCTGAGAGAATTATCAGAATGCGATTTAAGTGATTTTCTGAGCTCGTCGTTTTTTAGTTTTCCATCCTGTTTGAGGGAGTTTCCTATAATTATTATTATTTTAATTATTATAGATTATTTTATTATCATTGTTAGAAGGATTTATTGTTTGTTGTGTTCAGATTTCTATCTGATGTTTTGCGTTAAATGATATTTATTTGGATGTGTAAGATTTTTTTTAAATATCATAATTCTTTTTCTGGTTAAATATGAAGTATTCATGAAATTATGTTGTTTATCTGTATTGTCTGTCCGCTGTCTATCATCTCTCTACCTCTCTCATCTCCTGCTCTCTCTCCCTCTCTCTCTTGACTCTCGTCTTTTTTCTCTCTCCGCGTCTCTCCTCTCTCTTCTCTTCTCTCGTTCTCTTTCTCTCTCTCTCTCTCTCTCGTCCTCATCCTCTCTTCTGCTTTCTCGCTCTCTCATCTCTCTCTCGTCTCACTCTCTTCCTTTCATTACACACTCACATCACATCACTCATCACCCACTTCACTCACCTCACTCACTCACTCTCTCTCTCTTTCTTTCTGTGTGTTTTTCTCTCTGTGCTCAATGCGGCACCATTTAACCTACTTCTCATGTCTCCCAGTCTAAGTTTCTCTCCCTCGCTCCGTGCATCCCCTTTGGGGGGGTTGTTCTTTGTCCCCATTTGAACAGGTCTTCACATCTCATCCACCCGTCATCCACCTCTGTTTTTTTCCTCCACCCTCTTCCTCCCTCTTTCTATGCCCCTCCCCTTTCTTCCCTTATTCTTTTTCTTTATTTCCTCCCTCACATTCCATCCTCCTTCCTTCCTTATTCCTTCTCCTTATCTTTTTTGGCTTAATTCTCCTCTCCCTCCCTCCTCCTCCTCCCTCCTCCTCCTCTCTTCTCTTCCTCTTCCTCTTCCTTCTGCCTCTTCTCCTCCTCCTCCCTCCTCCCCAGGATCGTTCCCCTGGACACATAACAGAAGCATGCGAGTGTTTTAAACAAATGAGCCGAGCAAACACCCTGATCCGGTGGTTTCACGTGACTTGCGGGAAACAATGGACTAAATACGACCAGATTCAAGGCCGCTCCTTAACTAATATAGCAAGATGATGAACAAATATAAAGTAAAATCTGTAAAATCATCGGTATCTTGGTATTCTTCCGATGATCAATGCGGTGCAAACAAGCTTCTACAACATTTCCTTCAGCACAAACACTCGTCCTCGCTAATATCTCTGTAAAGAAGAAGGAGTGAATATTAAAACTTATGACCATTTTTATAACCAACCGCTTCTCTTCCGAAACGATGGTCTCCCACTTAAATTCTTGGTTCTGCACGACTCGGTAGGCACTAAATTACGCGGTATACGAACTACAAATCAAAAAACTCCCAGCAGGTAGAGGTTCCGACAACACCTAAGCTCTAGTTCCCGCAATATAAGTTTCTCTCGTTCCTCAAAGCACCAAAAATTTAGTTCCCGCAAAGCCCCACTACCATCCCGATATTAAGCTTGTTACTTTAATGCCCCGTAGTATCGTAACAAATGTCATGATTTAGAGAACTAGGTTTTTTCAGAACACAATGACGATCAAATCGTGGAATTTCAGAGTCATTGAATTGAGATACTACCAAATAGAATTTATTTTGCTGATTTTTCGATACAGAAGGGGTAAACTTATTAGTTCAGAAAGACTACGAAGAGTCAGGCGGAGGTGTATTATTATATATGTAAATTCCTGCTGGCCGTTCTCCCCTATGTAGTATCTAAACACAACGAAAACAGTAATTGTATTTTCGTTCACAATCTTCATTCTCAAAAGTATAATTGGGCCTTGGTTATCGACCTGCGTCAGCATACACACTCCATACACAACATGACGCAGAAACGCGACTGACAATATTTGGAAGATTAGTTCTCAAGAACGAAGCGTAATATTCGGTGATGTTTGAATATTCCCCGTTATCTAGTTGGGGCGGCTCGCTTACAATATAACATTCGGTACACCCTGCTCTTATTCAAATCCTCCTGAGAAGTGCCTTGTATACAACACTGGGATCATTCCAACGATAGGCGAAAATAGTGCTAGTCATTCTTATTTTCGCAATACTAGCGAATCTTGTCAGTAACGACTAACGTCGAGTCCGAATTTAAGTAGGCGAGTGACACAGCGGAGCGATTAGCTTATTGCAGTATTACATACAGTAATAACACTAAGCGTGTGATGAAGTCGAAAAGTAAAGTAAAAGTTTCTTGATTATCTAAAGGCAGACTTTCAGAAAACTGACAAGATCTTAACGATAACACACGATGAAATGGTTATCGCTGACAGTACCGACATAAATGTAGCATGGCACAATGAATTCACCGGTAGCTTACTTAGTCAATACAATCCTCAATACCGATTCATATAGGCGATCTTTTCCAAACTTAAACCGAATGGTGGCCGCCGCGAAATCAATTGACTGCCTTGCATCTAAACGCGTGCCTCTAAATACCATATTGAGACACTAGAATAGGAAACGACAAACGTACGATTCACGACAATAATTAATACGAAATCCCAAAAACTCATTAAGCCGAGCAAGAAAGCATTTTGAGTAGTATTGCCGAAGATGAGTCACATCGAAACCCTAAAGAATCTACAGCTATGTTTTTAACAGGAAAGAAGTAAATGCGTCCAAGCATAGTACCGTTTTTTTTAAACTGGAAAATGGCGAACACACAGAAATGAGTATCTATGGCCGATACTCTAAATAACTTTTTTGGTGGGTGAATCATGTCCTTCACAGTGTAAACACGCAAATCAACCCGATCCCTGAGAAACCCAGAACAACGAGGTACTTGCCTCAGCTCGATTACCCTTTCAGGATGTGACATTTTGCTCAGCAGATAATTAACATGAAAGATATACAAAGCTCTGTGTCCTGATCAGATTCGCCACGCATACTTCAAGAACAAGCACGTAAATGTTAACCACTTTCCCTCTTTTTAATGAGTCTGTACTGCAACCTGAATAGTACCGTGCGAATGGAAACTATCATATGTCACACCCTATTTAATATAAGGAAGCAGTCGCAGCCGCTGGGAAACTATCGCCCCATCAGTTTAACATCAGTTGCTGTGTAAAAAAATTAAATGCATCCATCATAATGATACCTAAAATCGTTCAAGTTTCTTAGAAGATAATGATCCATAAATCAATGACTTCGCAGCATTGGATTTCTGAAAATATACACCGCTCATTTGCCCTCTCAGATTAACTCTGTGATTTTTACAAGTAAGTTGTATCACACAGAATCAATGTAACGACAGTGACATCGAGGGCGACGTATAACGTAGTTACCCTCGTTTTCAAAAATAGTGCTGTTTTCGCAAATTCCCTCATGCTCGGCGTGGTCTCCATTGTAGCAAAGTATAAGCTCATTGGTATATGACAGGTCATCTTTCAATTGATAGCATAACGGGCTGTCAATATCGTAACAAGGTGTGTATACATGGGAATATTTTTCTGCTCTGACTGAGCCAGTGTATGTGTGGTTTCCTGCAAGGATCGTTCTCGTGGCCCTATCCTGTGTCTTGAATGATGACATAGTGACATTAGACGAGGTGAATCTACAAATTTGCGATGTATCATCAGAATTTGCTGTGAGACACTAAAATCACAAGGCATACCTACGCCCAGATGCTTCAGCGCCATACTCGTATCTAATCTAGAGACGATACGTAAAACACGCTACAACAAATGGTCCAAAAACATGGCAGATTAACTGTTCCACCTGTACATGCATGTTATCTATAATATCTGGTAATAACAACCCATAAAAGTTTACGTCTTAATACGTTTTCCCAACTAACGAAGTGTTGTATTTCAGGAGAAAAGATTTTTAAGGCGGTTTATATATCTCGTAAATGATCTCAAAACGCGATACGCAATAATTAGGGAGCTAGGTTACCGTCTACTACAATCTGTGGGCTATATATTAAGTAATTTTGTGTGGGTGTTGCGTTACTATATTGACTGTATATGTTCTGTGTTTGCGTTTCGATTTTGCACAGATCATTTAAGAAAGTGTAGTGCCTTCCACGAGGACAATATCTTCTTAACACTCGCTTTGTGCGCCCCCATCGACATTAGATTTGGTACACCTAAAAGAATTACAGCGTGAAGAGATACTGCGAATCATGATAACGCGGATTAGATTGCTATTGCTAGATAAGCAGGTACGAACAGAATCGGGCTCAACTGGATACTTTACGCTTCGTCCCCACTTTGGACGATCCTTAATCGATAATGGATAGAGGGTGGATCCTCTTAGAGGTCTGACAGTTTCGTTTATAAAATCTTTTCCTGGATCCGGCTGATTTTTACGAAGTAGCGATGTTAGTATCGTCCCACAAGAGTCGGTTTTCTAAGCGTTCCTAAGAAACTTGGGGTCCAGTCTCATATCTAGAAGCCTCGTTTGCGGGATTGTTATCAATGTGACATGCGAGCAGGGTAACGGAGCTTTGGAGACATGACGAACGTCAATACCTTATCTCTGTTCATGTTACCTGTTGTTGTAAACGTCATTGGAGATGGGTGGCGGTGCGCCGTCAGACTAGTAATCTCAGTATCAATAGATAGTCATTATAAAAAGTTCGCCGCTCGAGGAGTTATTTTCATATCATATCCGCTGTCGCCTGCGTTGTCATCTGTGTATATCTCTTGATCGACTTATAATCTTTATGCCGTGCTTGGTAGCCTCTCTGAAACCTTGCGGCTCAGTTTGGCTCGTATCAACATGGATTCTGGCTGTGAGTTCGAAGTCGACACACACGCGCGCTCCATCTATCACGTCTCAGACACTGTCCCCGGATGTAGAGACGCACTACACCTACAACTTTTTTGATCCTGTGATACGGGGCTGTGTGTTTGCAGTGTTTAAGGGTCCCTTGGGGTTCTTAGGTTTAGTTGATCGGCACAATTCGGGTATTTTATATTATCTAGGGGCCTATCTGTGCTTATGTCATGGGTGTGTCGTTGTGTGAGTGTGCTCCTGGGGGTCCTACTTCGGCATGTGCCACTAGTGCGTCAGTGATATTTTGGGGGGTAATACGGATCTTTGGGGGCCATTGATTTTGACTTTTGCTTGCCTCTCTTCTGGGGGATATATTCCCAGTAGACAGGTGTCGCCACAGGCAGAGGTCTTGCGGCCTAGTGTGAACCACCCTCTGACGTTCCACCTGAGCCTACACCAACCTACATTAGACCTCATAACACCACAGATAGCCCCGAGTATATACGGTTACCACTACTACTCTCGACCTGTGACGGGCTGCTGGTTTCGTAGGGTTCCTGACAGTTAGTGACCACCATCGGGATTTAGGTACCAGGGTTCACAATGCTGCAGAGGCATTGAAGTGTACGGCGTCTAAGGAAAGTAACACAATCCCGCAGTGATTGACGGGAGCTGGGCCTGATTGACTGCTGCCTCCCAAAGAAAGCGCCAGGCAAGGCGGCGCACCACCCTTGACCTCCACACTGTTTTCACAAATGAACCATTAAAAACACACTACATGACACTAATCTATCAGCACTACCTACCCCCACAAACTAGTAGTAGTTAGCCGTAGATTAAAGCTTTCGAACTTTTCCTCCAATTCCATGCAGTTTTTCTATATTTCTTTGTTATGTATCACTTCATTTTCCCGGCCAGCTTCGCTGAGGATGGGTGGGTGAGGAGGAGCCTATCTAACTTCCTATCCTTTCTCTCTTATTATCTAGTTAGTGTAGTATTAGTTAAAGCAAACAGTCTTGAAAGGACCTACGGTCCTGTTGCTGTTTGTGTTTCCCTTTGTATTGCCTTTGTAATTCTCTCCTCCTCTCCTCCTCCTCCTCCTCCACCCTCCTCCTCCTCTCCTCCTCCTCCTCCTCCTCCCTAACACGTCCCTCACTCGTCCCCGTTCTTCACCTCTCTCCCTCCTTCTTCCCTCTCCCTCATTGCATTCCCTCTCCCTTCCTCTCACCTCTTGCATGGGGTCGTATCACGTCTCTCCTCCACCTTGGATGACCGAATTTCTTGATTACTGGTGCCCGACAGCTTATTGTTGGCATTAGGATCTTGGCGTGGTGGCAAGGTGGGGGGAGCGCGCGTTTTTTTTCTCAGGTGACTTCGGGTTCCCGCTCCTTCCCCTCGTTCCTCCCTCCCAATAACCCCAACTTCTTGAAACACATCATGGGCTATTGTCCTCTCCTTCTCCCCCCTCCCTATCCTCCCTTCCTTGCTCTGTATCTATCTATTTACATCTCCACTTCTCCTTCTCCTTCTCTATCTTCTTCAGATACAGGAACAGATTTCAAATAAATTCAATACCTATCATTTTTTTAGAGAAATGGAGATTTGATTTATTTGGGGCAGTGTGTGTGGGAAGGGAGGTTTGTGTGTGTGTGTGTGGCTGTTGTGTGTGTGTTGTTGTGTGTGTGTGGTGGGTGTGTGTTGTATGTGTGTATATGTGTCTGTGTGTGTGTGTTGTGTGTGTTTTTGTGTGGTGTTTGTTTGTGTATGTGTGTATATGTTGTGTGTGTGTGTGTGGTGTGTGGTGTGTGTGTGTTTTATGTTTGGTGTGTGTGTGTGTGTTGTTGTGTTGTGGTGTGTGTGTGTGTGTGTATATGTTGTGTGTGTGTCTGTGTTTGTGTTTGTGTATGTGTGTGTTGTGTGTGTGGTGTGTGTGTGTTATGTGTGTGTGTGTGTATGTGTGTAATATGTGTTTTGTGTGTGTGTGGTGTGTGTGTGTGTATGTTATGTGTGTGTGTGTGTGTGTGTGTGTGTGTGTGTGTGTGTGTATGTGTGTATAATGTGGTTTGTGTGGTGTGTGTGTGTGTGTGTGTGTATGTGTATGTGTGTGTGTGTGTGTTTATGTGTGTATGTGTGTATATGTGTTGTGTTGTGTGTGGTGTGTGTGTGTGTCTGTGTGTGCGTGTGTGTGTGTGTGTGCGTGTGCGTGTGTTGTGTGTGTGCGTGTGTCTACGAATATAAGTATGTAACACACTTCGCGTCCATCTTTCTTCCCTTTTCCCTTCAAAAAGAAAATATCGATATGAACAAATACTTAAAGAAAATTATGTTCTATTATTTGTTTCCATTTGCAGTTATCTATCTATCTATCTATACCATATAGTATTTTCTGTCCTTTGTGATGGCGGAGTTTTCATTATCTGTTTTTTCTCAGTAGCTATAATCGAGAATCTTAACAATACCTATTATTTTTATCCTTTTACGAGCTTGAATTTTTTACTTCTAGCCGCTTCCCATTTTTTCTTTCCTTTCCCATTTCTTCCTCACCATCTTTCTAAATGTTGGATTATTATATATAAGTTACATGTGGAAATTTAAGATGGATTTTACTCTAGAGGTTCAATAGGAGTTGTGAAAAGTGGATGAAAAGATAATTGGCAAGAAAAATGAAGAGAAAATTAAAAGAGAACTGGATGAAATATGTGCATGGTAACTGAGTGAGAAAAATGGAAGAAGAAAAAAACGTGAGTGAAGAGGATAGTAGATACACTTAAGAGTTATATGAGTAAGTGTGAGTAAAATAGAAGTGAGCAAAGTAGGGGGAAATAGGGGTGAGAGAAGTAGATATAAAATAAAGTTGTATGAGTGAGTGGTGAGTAAGTAGAATGGTAAAGAGGAGAAAACATGATGAGAAAAAGTGGATACAATTAAAGTTGCGAGTACTCTCTAGTAAATATAAGTGAGTAAAGTGGGGGAAAAAACATGATGAGAAAACTAGGGATATATAAAAGTGTGGATGAGTAGACTAGTGTGTAGTGAGTCAATATTAGGGAGTGAAGAGGCATAGGCCACACACAGATGTTTCAGGTATTGAGTGGGCTAACAGGTGATCATGAGTACGCATTATAATGATTAAGAACTTTATTAATCAAGGAGTAGATACAGTTATATGCAATCAAAAACTATCTACCTCCACAAATATCATCACTGGGAAAAAACATAGAACAACAATTATAAACGGTCCATTATACCAATTGTTTTATACTAGATCATTTTTACGTATATATGTAAATAAAAAAATCATTTTCTGGCGGCAAAATTACCTCAAAATTTTTTGCCTCATATGGTTTTTGGGCAGTATACGACGACTATTGACCTAGAAGAAATATAACCAATACTTATGTACCATTTTAACGAGATCTACCAATGGAACTACCCATTTTGTCAACATTCAAGTTTGTTGAGATAACTCATTTTTTTGAAATTTTTCGGAAACATAGATATGTGGCCTTATTTTATGCATGAATTGTAATTACGCCTATACCACTGGGACGGCCCGTCTAGAGATCAGCTTTTATATTATCTACCGTTTTTTTTTTGTGTTCCTTACGTTTTAATGGTTCTTGAGATATTTGCAAAAGTGATTTCCCAAAAAATTCCGGGTCTACCTAGGCCTTCAGATTGTTTGGGCAAATAAATATCTCCCGA
>JACEEZ010020071.1:491183-543480 GCA_016584305.1 Chionoecetes opilio
TTTTTCCACAGCTGCTCTTTCAGGCGGTCTCGGATGGGTCTGATGTTTCGTAACTTGAAGTTTTTCAAGTCGGTGATCAAGCTTACTGTTGTCATACTGTTTCGGTTGTTGATGTTGATGGTTCGAGACTAAAGTTCCCAAGCGGTTTCGAGCTTACTGTGTCATACTGTTTCGATCGTTGATGTAGTAGTATTTGCGGTTAACGGTGGTTGTGATGGCGTACCATTGTTACGGTCGTAACACCCCATATCATCATCATCCAGTAGGTTTTTGATACTCTGATAACTTCTTGATTTTTTATGCTCTGATGACATTTGTCAGTTTGATGCTTTGATAACCTCTGTATTTTTTATGTATCGATGAATTCTCACTTTGATGCTTTGAAATGATATGAACTTTTTAACACATTGATAGGATATGGGGAAAAACGATTTGCGACAAAATTAAAACATCTGGAAAATTTGATGGATTGCTAAGTTTTTGCAGATTTGATTTAATGATAGGATCAGTCAAAGACTACTCTATACTGGACTTGCTACTCGTGCCCCGCGCCAACCCGCCCATGACCAGTGGAGGCCAGTTTTGCGATTCCTGCCATTTAAGAACATCACCCCTATTTCCCTTCCTAAGGTTTATCAGTATATATGATATACCGTTATCTTCGTAAATGTTTGTTCTATAATATTATCCAATTAAAAAACAGTAAAATACACTAAAAAAAATGCCATTATGAGAGAGTGAAGAATATGCATGACCTCAATATATACTTAAACTCTGTGCCATTTAATATTTGCGAGGAAACATTTTAGATGAAACATATCAATAGAAGCGGATTTTCATTAGCTTTCCATTGATATATTTTGTTTTCTGATAAATGAATTAGAATCATGCATAAATTAGCGTTAACTAAAAAGATAACATCATCAATCGGATTGGCAAATAAAAAAGTGTTCCATGAATACAGTAGACTATGGCTTATCAGTATAAATGATACACTGTTATCTTCATAAATGTTTGTTCTATAATATTATCAAATAAAAAACTGTAAAATACACTAAAGAAATTCCATTATGAGACTCTAAAGAAATATGCATGAACTTAAACTCATCGCCATTTAATATTTTGCGTAAAGACTTTTTACATGCAACATATCAATAGAAGCGGGAATTTTATTAGCTTTCCATTTCTATATTTTGTGTTCTGATAAATGAATTAGAACCATGCATAAATTAGCGTTAACTAAATAAATGACATCATCAATCGGGTAATTATTCCGATAGATGATGTTATTTTTCTAGTTAACGCTAATTTATGCATGGTTCTGATTCATTTATCAGAAAACGAAATATAGCAATGGAAAGCTAATGAACATCCGCTTCTATTGATATGTTTCATCTAAAATGTTTTCTCGCAAAATATTAAATGGCGATGAGTTCAAGTGAATATTAAGTTCATGCATATTTCTTCACTCTCTCATAATGGCATTTCTTTAGTGTATTTTACTGTTTTTTATTTGATAATATTATAGAACAAACATTTACGAAGATAACGGTATATCATATATACTGATAAACCATAGGAAGGGAAAAGGGAGTGATGTTCGAAAATGGCAGGAATCGCAAAACTGGCCTCCACTGGAAATAGCCCAAAATGAGTAGCAAGTCCAGTATAGAGTAGTCTTTGGATCAGATTTTGATGCTCTGATGCTCCCCCTGTAATACCGCGGTAATTTGTTGCAATCCTGACGGTCTTCTATCCCTTTCCATATAGAGACGACCATCCCCCTTTCCAGTCAGGAGGAATGGTACCTGATTGCCATACGGCAGTCAAGACAGCATGCAACGCGCGAAGCATGGCCTCACCCCCAGCTTTGAGGAGCTCCGCACTGATATTACAAACACCAGCTGCCTTTCCATCCCTCAATTTTGCTACAGCCTTTCCAACTTCGTCAAGAGAGGTGCGGTTTCGTCAATGGAAGGATCAGCATCCACTGCCTATAATCCAGTGGTGTGAAGCTGCCACCACGTGGAGGGGGAGGGTCCACCGTGAACAACTGCCCAAAGTACTTAGCCCAACGAGCATCTGCCCATCCATGTCCGACACGAGGCGCCCATTATGCTGCTCGATAGCACTCGCTCGAGATGGAGACTTGGAATGGAGCTTCTTCAGGGCTTGGTAGGCGGGTCAGAGGTCAGTAGCGTTCAAATGGCCCTCGACATCCTCAGCGAGACTCCTGACATACCTCTCCTTGTCTCTCCCCAGGAGAGTTGTAGTCCTGCGTGACAAGAGTCACGTGCGTGGACCAGTATACTGGTTACCATCAAGTCTGGCAGCGCAACCCTCCTCAATTCCTCCAGCGTCTCCGTCGAGACAAAACCACGCCTTAACCTCGGGCGTTTCCCAATACACTCCTTGGCAGGCTGGAGAGTTTCACGTTTTGAAGGTATACCACAGCTCTACAGGGTCTTTGAGGGCACCGAGCACATCAAACCGATTTGAGACAGCCACTGCATACCCATGGGCACATGTCAAGTCCATCAGCTTCCCATTATGAAACACAGTACGGTTACGTCTTGATATTCTTCTGGACTTGACTTGAAACTTAAGTGTAGCAACAACAAGTCTGATCATTTGCACAGAACTCAGCACCCCGGTAAACCCTGCAGTTCTGGAGGATCCTCCAACGAGTACTAACGAGGATGTGGTCGATCTCTTTAACTACCCCTCCAGCATTACTATACCATGTCCAGCGGTGCAACTCTGGTCTCTGATACCAAGAACCTGCAATTCTCTACCTTCTGGACCTCGCGTAATTCAGAAGGAGAGAACTGTTAATGTTCCTGGTAACGGAGCCAAGGGGACCAACACATAACTCATAGCCATCTCTCACAGTGCCAGTAGTAGCATTTGAGTCGCCAAAGACTATGAGTGTGTCCCGAGGAGGACACTGGTCTAATACAGAGTCGAGTTTGGCGTAGAAAACATCCTTCTCTTCAGTTTCACACTCCGCGGTAGGAGCGTACACTGCAATAAGAGACATGAAACCCATAGTGTATTCATCCTCACCCGCATTATACGCTCATCAACTGGAGTAACCTCAACAACAGACGGCTGCAGTTTGCTGGAGATGCCTATAGCTACTCCCCGGACACGGTGACCATGCTGGACCAGTAGTAGGTGTAACCCCCAGTGCTAATCTCGCCACTGCCAGGCCTCCTCGTCTCAGAGAGTCCCACTATATCCACCTTCAGTCAACTGAGCTCGCCCGATAGGAGAGGTAGTCAATGATCGTCTAAGACAGCATTTCTCAACCTGGGGTAAATTTCAGGATTCTAAGGGGGAAATTTATCCAGAGGGACATCTAAATTTCTAGCATTAAGTCGACAGAAGAAAAACAAATTCTTAGAATGCGGCTATTGACTTTTCATGAAGTATATATATATATAGAAGAGAGAGAGAGGAAAGTGTCTATATGCTTGTGTTATTAAGCAAGTAAATTTTGTGTTTTGGCTACTTTTTCATTGTCACGTGAAGGGGGAAATCCAGATGGTTGAACTGGTTGAAGGGGAAACAACAGAAAAAAGGTTGGGAACCACTGGTCTAAGAGGGCTCAGAACGTTCCAGGAGCCCACACGTAGAACCCTCCGGAGGTTTATCCCAGGAGTGACTCGACGAGCGGAGGCGCCGCCTCTGCACTGCCCAGGCCACCCCCACAGGAAAAAAATGGGCTAGGGAGCCCTCCCACATAATTTTGAGTGCGGGATTCCCGAGGGCTTTGCCCTGAACTCGTCATAGGCAAACCTCTCCCATCGTCGGCATTGGAGGGGTCTGCGTGGTCGGGACCCCCGGCAAAACTGGGTCGGGGGCGCAGTTACCTCGACCCCGGTGTCTGGTCAGGGTTGTCGCCTGCTACTTGTAACATGTCAACCCATTACAACCAGCCGCATGGTCGGATTGTCGGCGACTAAACCGGCTCCCCCACTGGTTTTACCAGTAAGGAGGGTGTGCTGGCCACCCATATGGATTAAAAATAAGATCATTTTTAAGGGCAGATGAACTCGCTATTAAGTCAATGGCCATCCAGCTCCAGCTATGGATGAAATAGTAGGCAGCCTGGGTTAATCCCTACAGGTGGTTCTGTGTCCCTACAGCCATGGTGAGCAGTTAGGCCAAACCCTGACATAGATTGGTTGGGGAGGGGCTTGCACCCCCTCCCTGTAAAAACCTAACTTAGCCACAAACACAATAGATAATAACAACGAAAATTATTTGGTTCTACTGCAGTTTAAAGCATTACAAGGCACGTAGTTATAACCATCCTCAACTTTTAGAGCTGACCATTAGCAGCATTTATAACCAATGCATCACCCGTCGGTCGGAAATGAAAAATAACACAAGGGGGTCTGGTTATGTCAGTTATGCCAGTTGTCAGGAGGGTATTGCTCGATAGGAGTGTGTACGAAATTGCAGTTTTACCTATTATTTTTGTGAAAAATAGGTATAATTTGTATAGTGGATGACATTAACCAAGACAGGATTGTGAGTATTCCCGATGGTCTTTCATTAAATAGTATAGCCCGATAAAAATTTATCTACTTGTTGTGGGTAATTTAAAGGTGATCGAAGGGCAACAAGGGCAGTCGCGTCCTAGAATTCACCTCTCTCTCTCTCTCTCTCTCTCTCTCTCTCTCCTTCTCTCTCTCTCTCTCTCTCTCCTCTCTCTCCTCTCTCTCTCTCTCTCTTTTTCTCTTTCTTTTTTCTCTTTCTCTTCTTTTTTCTCCTTTCTCTTTCTCTTTTTTTTTCTCTCTCTTCTCTCTCTCTCTCTCTCTCTCTCTCTCTCTTCTCTCCTCTCTCTCTCTCTCTCTCTCTCTCTCTCTCTCTCTTCTCTCTCTCTCTCTTTATCGCCGGTTTTGTCATTCGTACCTTTCATCCGTCATTTCCCTGTACGATACTCCGCTTTATCCTCCTTTCCTCTTCTCGCTCCATCCTGACTCATCCATCGCCACTGAATTGTCGACTAAACATAACAGAAATGTACAAGAATTACGGTGCCGTTGTGAAAAAATATACATTTTTTAAATCCTGCCACCGCTACTGAGGGAGGAATTAGTGAGCTTGACTAGAACTCCCTGTCGCATTGTGAAGGGGATGATTGAGAAATATTTTAGGGTCGGCAGTTAGGAGTCAAGGAAAACTTTTCTTCATCAATACAGAAAGTGAATATGGGAAGAATTATGATACTTCCCTGATACGTTAGATGACTCCCTTTGAATACTTTATAGCAGGATACTCCGTCGGTAAATATTTACTGTTTTCTTTTTCTATATTTTCATTTGAGCTTTTAAATTGTCAGGGTGGCAAGGTTGGTAGAGACGTGATTTTCGCAATGTGCAACGTCCCTGTGCATTCGGTCAGCGGTTCGAGCCCGCCTAGTTCATGCTGACGTGGCGGCGCCCTTTTTATAGTCAATAAACTTGTAGTTGTACTTGCAAAGTGTCTAGATAGGATGAAAATCTTATCTTATCTTATCTTTTGATTGTCACCATCCTACATGAGCTACCACCTACTCAATATTGTTCTGTTTATTTCGCTTTCTTTTGCTTTTAGGAAAAAAATTTCACACTTGTGGCAGTCATGAAGCTGCTCTAGTTTCAACACCTTTCTATTTTCGATGTCCAATAAACCAAAATGGCCTTAGCATCCCACCGCACTCCATTTGTCAGTGAAAGAGTGTCGTCCTACTCCTACACTACTCCAACTTTTTGTTGCTGACTGAGGGTACGGAGAACTGACCACCCAGCAGCCATGGTCATAGAAACAAACCCCGTTCAGTTCACCAACCTGGAAATCCCAAGATCCAGCAAAAACAAAATTTCCCTACAATCCAGATTACCCCCGATGCTTCCCGACATGCCCTAACTGTTGTCTGAGGCAACGCCTCTCCTTGCGTCTCCCCTTCCATTACCATGTGTAGTAATATAATGTGACCTACAAACTGACATCACAACTTATAAATTTTTATATTTTCCCGTTGGCTTTCGTCAGCTACAGTATTAGTTCAGTTCTTTCATAATATTATGTGCAACCCAAGGCGTGCACGTAAATTCGGCAACAAGGAATCACAGGGGACCACAGGAAAACCCTTTTTGTGTTTGTTTGGATAAAGGGTGAGATGACACCAATGGCTGGGTTAATGCAGGCCTGGTCAGGGTCGTAGTGCTGGGCAATACCCAGGGAGAACAGAAAACGATACATATAGTAAAGAGAGTAATATACGTTTACTTCAAAAGTTTTGAAAAATTTCCATGTACTATAACTAACACGAGCGACTGCCGCTATCTTTTTCCCCGCAGGAAAAACTTCCCCACGGGTTTCCCAAAGTCAACATTTTTTACCCTAGTGTAAAATTCGTAGGCGCCCCCCCCCCCCCCCACTCTCCTCCCCTCTCTCTCTCTCTCTCTCTCTCTCTCTCTCTCTCTCTCTCCCCTCTCTCTAATCTTGCTGAAATAATATATATATATATATATATATTCGTGAAAAAATATATATATATAATATATATATATATATATATTATATATATAATATATATATATTATATATAATATATATAATATATATATATATATTTTTTTTATATATTTTATATATATTATATATATTTATATATATATATATATATATAATATTATAAAATATTTACGAATTAATATTTTTCCAATATTACGTGTTTGTGAGAGAGGGGAAGGAGAGAGAGAGAGGGGAAAGAGAGAGAGGGGAGAAGGAGAGGGGCGCTGAAGGAGAAAAAAAGGAAAGTTTACATCAACGGGGACTTTGACACCCCTAAGGGGTAAACGATGCTGAAAATGATCAAGGAACAAGCGTATGAGGAATGTTACCACCAGAGATGGAAAAAATATCGGCATGGCTCGTCGACAAGGAGAGGCCCGTGGCGATAACTACACCGGAGGAACTACATAAGGTCGGCTTTGATTCACCTGATTGGAAGCGTCTAAAAACTGGATCACCTGGTGAAGTAGGATGGGCGGGAGTACAGCACTATCCCAGCGCTCGTTCAGTACTCTGCATACAACACTGTGAGTCAAACAGCTTATATACAATCCATAACACCTACATGTAGTGCAGTCCCTATCAAAACACAACACCCACAAGTGACAAAACAGAGATACATAACACACTACCTCAACAAGACACTACATCGACTCAAACAAGCAATAGTCTTGAACACACACGCAGTAATACGCGTAAGCAGACCACGACACACTCACGCAGCGCCACTCCACAAGGTCTTACGACCCAACATAACGACCACACAGAGTTTAAGCATTAACTTTTGACGATCAATGTTTGCGGGTTAAAATCTAAATTATCTTTTAAAAGAGTTTTTGTGTTTATCATGAACTATGATGTAGTGTGCATGTGTGAAACCAAGTGTGATGAGGGCCGATATGAACAACAAAAGGAATGTTATGGAAAATAGTGGATTTGATATTTTCTATACAAGAACAGGAACGCCTTAAGTAGATATAAATTCGGAGGGTCTCTTAATGCCTGTAAGAAACGCTATGAATTTTAGTTGGAAAGAAATCAAAAGTAGTGATGAAACCTTACTATCTGTATGCGTATATGTACGAGAGATTGTTTTTAGAGAAAAAACTTTTTTATCACGTGTGTTTACATTCCTCCCAGTCACGCACGGTATGGCAAGCCACAACACTTTGATGAGCTTGATGAATTATTTCTATCTAATTCTGGACGGGTTATCATGTTGTATGTGGTGACTTTAACGCCCATACTGGCACTTTGTCTGACGTTGCTCAAATCAGTTAGGATACATTTTCTACCGACAAAAATTTGATGTTAATTGTGTTTTGAGCCCCTTGGGTTTGTTTAAAAGAATAGATTCAATCAGGATGGTACACCTGACAGAAGCTCTTACGGTAAGAAATTAGTCGCAGTGTGTAAAAATAATTAGTTGTTATATTTAACCGGTAGAATTCATTTTATGATATGGGGTTTGGGGAAAATACACTACCATTTAAACAATACAACTATTGATTAAGTTATCGGTACGCACAATATTGTTAAGCATGTGAAATATTTAAGGTATTAGAATTCAATCCATTGTATTCCGATGTACACTGTGGTATACAGACTGTGTTAGAAGTTCTTGCGTTGGTGAGACAAGCGTGTAAGAGAGTAGTGAAGTGCATGAAGCATCATGTGTAAGACCGGGGAAGAGGGAAAAATGAGAGAAAGAGTGAGTACGTGGAAAGTGTGGATGGTAACAGAGTGAATGAGCTGCTTGACGGAGTGGATGACATGACTGTGGATGACATAACCCCACCATTTTAAAACTTGTGTTAATAGAACCAGCTTTAAAGATTTTTTCACAGAGTAGTAAGAGCAAATATATAAAAAAAAAAAGAGTAATAATGCTAATATGAAAAGGGTATGACAAACAGTGCTTTATTGCTAGAAAAGTATACCACAAAGCTAAAAATAAACATAATAAATAAAAAGTGTCACTACGTATTATGTTTGATAGAGAAAAAATTAGAAATACAAGAAAGAAATAACAAAGGGCGAAGAATAAAGAAATCTCAATATAGTAAAACACTAAGAGAAGTCAAAAGTAAAGATCCAAAGTTATATTGGAAAATATTAAAAGGTGATCAAAGTAACAAAGAGAGCAAATTATACTCGACGAATTTTACGGGCCATTTTAGATTGCTATTTACCGATGATGACGACTATAATAACGAGGACATTAACTATGAAATCATTGGTGGAACAAATCGCCTTTATTGAATAGTCCCATCACTTCTATGAGATAAAAAAATGCATAAGTAGCTAAAAAAAAATAAATCTCCTGGTGTTGATAATATAAATTTAAAGAAAACATTAAATGCACGCAAGAATTACAGTGTCCCTTACACGTCAAACTATTCAATAAGATTTGGATACGGTGTGTTTTCCATCAGAGTGGGGGACGGGGGTAATAGTGCCGTTGTACAAGAACAAGGGAGACGCTAACGACACGAACAATTACAGGGGAATTACTTTGTTCAGCTGTTTTTGGGAAAAATTTTTTACATCCATTCTGACAATATTTCCCCCTTAAAAAATATCTGAGGGTGATCATATAATTAATGAAACGCAGGCGCTTTTAGGGAGCAATATTTTTAAACCCTGGACCACATGTTTTTGCTTTAATGTGTTATTGACCTTTTAAGTGGAAGAAGGAATTTTTGTTTGTTTGTTTGTAGACTACAAAAAGGCATTTGTATGGTGTGGAGAGAAGGTTTATGGTATAAACTTGTTAGGGATGGTATTAACGGTAATTGTTGAAGGTTGTCATAGTATGTAAAAATAATATTAAGTCTTGCGTAATGCTGGATCAACAACCCGTCTGACACTTTTACGTGTAGCACGGGTGTGAGACAGGGGGAAAACCTATCGCCACTGCTCTTTGCTTTTTATGTTAATGACTTACAGAAAAGCTTATTGAATGTAATTGTAACTATTTAGATTTCGATTAATGATCTTCTGAATTTTTATTTAAGTTTTTTATTTTGATGTATGCAGACGATACAGTGGTACTAGTAGTAGTGAGGCAAACATGAAACAGGCACTAACAGTCTTCATAGTATTGTTCCGAGTGGAAATTAAAAGTTAACGGTAGTAAGACAAAAATTGTAGTGTTTAGCCGGGGTCAAGTACAAACAAGTAATTACAAATTTTCCCAAAATTTTGGGGGTGAGGAATTAAAGGTAGTTAGCGAGTATAAATACTTAGGTTATTGTTTAATTATAATGGGAGGTTTAGGAAGGGGGAGTTGGATTTAAAGGAACAAGCAACGAGGGCCTTGTACGCGCTAATTGGCACCTCCCCGTTGACATTCAAAATTGAATTGTTTAACCCCTATGGTTGTACCCGTATTAACATACGGTTGTGAAGTCTGGGGTGATAATATCATACGGGAAGTAGAACTATTACAAATGAAATTTTTGAAACATATTTTGTATGTATACAGATATACTAGCACCGATATTGTATATGGAGAACTAGGGGTGTATCCACTTGAAATTACTATTAAGTGTAGGATGATTAATTACTGGTCTAAATTGATTATGGGAAAACAAACAAAATTAAATTATGTAATGTACAACTGTTTATTGCAGTTACACACATGTGGTGTTTATATATCGCCATGGCTAGAATGTATAAAGAATATATGTATTGAGTGTGGTTTGCCAGTAGTGTGGATGACGCAAACTATTAACAACCCAAAATGGTTTGGGAAAGCGGTGGAAACAGAAATTAAAAGATATATGGACAACAACTTGGTATAGAAATGTAACAAGCAGAGGCATTTGCAGTAGCTATAAGATGTATAAAGAAGTTTATGGGATTGAAGAGTATTTAGCCAAACTAAATACAACTAATCGTATCTCTCTAACTAAATTCCGCACAGGAAATAATCAGCTGCCAATTATTACTGGAAGACATAGTCAAATAAGCAGGGAAGAGCGTTATTGTACTCAATGTAATGACGGACAACTAGGAGACGAATATCATGTTCTGTTACAATGTCAAAATGAGGACATTATTCAGTTAAGAAGCAGATACATACCAGAGTATTACAGGTTACACCCAAATCACTCTAAATTTACAATGCTGATGCAGAGCAAAAATGTAATAGTATCAACAAATTTGGCACAATTTGTAAATGCTTTGATTAAGCTGTTTAGATAATTTTTTTGTTATGAATGTGTATATATATTACACAGGAGCTGTGCTCCATACTTTTTATAAAGTCTGAGCAAATAAATATATTCTATTCTATTCTATTATATTCTATTCTATTCTATTCACAAACACGTAATATTGGAAATATATTATATTCGTAAATATATATATATTATTTCAGCAAGATCAGAGAGAGAGAGAGAGAGAGAGAGAGAGAGAGAGAGAGAAGGAGGAAGATGAGAGAGAGAGAGAGGAGGAGGAAGATGAGAGAGAGAGAGAGAGGAGGAGGAAGATGAGAGAAGAGAGGAGGAGGGAGGAAGATGAGAGAGAGAGAGGAGGAGGAGGAAGATGAGAGAGAGAGAGGAGGAGGAGGAAGATAAGAGAGAGAGAGAGAGAAGGAGGAAGATAAGAGAGAGAGAGAGAGAGAGAGAGAGAAGGAGGAAGATGAGAGAGAGAGAGAGAGAGAGAAGGAGGAGATGAGAGAGAGAGAGAGAAGGAGGAAGATGAGAGAGAGAGAGGAGGAGGAGGAAGATGAGAGAGAGAGAGAGAGAAGGAGGAAGATGAGAAGAGAGAGAAGGAGGAAGATGAGAGAGAGAGAGGAGGAGGAGGAAACGAGATGAGGATTTGAGGGGTCAGATCAGGGCTGCGTTTGAGAAGAAGAATTTGAGCGGCTTGCGCCGTTCAAGTTTCTGTACCCCTCTTATCAAACGCTTTTAGGTGTTTCGTAGTGGTATGTAAACAAAACCTCGCCGTTACCATGGAAACGACGACGCCACAGCTCAGACTGTGGGCTCTTGACTCGCCTCACCATTTTCCTCTACTGCCCTCTATAGTGCGGTATGTAATGTTAGGAAAGGGCTCCGTAGGATTTTTGTCCTAAAATTAATTTTTTTGCAGTTCTGGCTTATAGGTATCAGATTAACAGAAAAAGATGGGGTCCCAATTTCCCAGGGACCCTTCTGACCACCCCTTTTGGGGTCCTTAGCCCCCAAAAATTTAATTCTAAATTTTAACAATTTTTTCTAAAAACCAGAAAGCAAAAAATTAATGTAAAAAAAATTTTTTCCCCCAACAGAAAAAAAAAAAAAAAAATGCAAAAAATTAAAGGGGTTTAGAAAAAAGGGGGAAGGAAGTGAAAAAAAAGGAGGGGGGGGGGAAAATTTTAAAAAGTTGAGAAAAAAAAAAATTAAAAAAAAAGTAAGGAAGGAAATTTTAAGCGAAAGAAAATAAACGGGGGAAGAAAGGGGGAAGAGAGAGGGAGGAGAGCGGGGGGGAAAGGAGAGAAAAGGGAGAAGCAAGGAAAGAGAAAAGGAGAGGAGGGGGAGGAAGATGAGGAGAGGAGGGGGAAGGAGGAAGTTTGAGGGATAGGGGGAAAAAAAAGGGGAGAGGAGGGGGGGGGGAAAGAGAGAGGGTTTAAAGGGTAAAAGGGGTTTTGAAAAGAAAAAGGAGGGGGGAAGGGATTTAAAAGAGGGGAGGGAAGGAAAAAAAGGAAGGAAAGAGAAAGAGATGGGGGTTTTAAAAAGGGAAAATTTTTAAGATATGGGAGAAGTTAGGAAAAGGGCTGTTGGGTTTTGTCCAAAAAATTTTTGATTGGCCATGGGGATAGAACAAAAAAAGAGGGCGGATTTTTTAAAAGATTTCCCCTTTTGGGGTAAGGGGGGAAAAATGAACGGGAGGTTTTTTTTTCAACCAAATTTAAATTTGAGGGGTTTTCATATCCGGGGTCTTTTTTAAAAAAAAGAACCGGCTGTCCCTTAAGTTTTTCCCCCGGTTTAATATAAACCTTTTGGGGGGTTTTTCGATTTAAAAGGGTAAAAAAACCCCTTTTTTTCCAATGTTAAAAGACAGAACCCAGTTTTTGGCCTCGTCAATTTTCCCTTAACGGGCCCCCTTATATCCCCTATGTGGTGGGGGAAAAGGGCCCCCCCGTGGATTTGTTTAAAAAAGGTTTTGGGCCAATTTTTCAAAAAAAAAAGGTTTGGGGGCCCAATTTTCAGCCCCTTAAAAACCCCCCTTTTGGGGGTTTTTCCCTTTGTGCCCCGGGGGGAAATCATTAACTCCTAAAATTTCCCTTTTCATAAATTTTAAAGAAAATTTTTGGTACGTTGGATATGTAAATTCGGGCCTTGGGTCAAACAAAAAAAAAAGGAAGTGCTCTTGGGATGCCCGGGGAAAGTTTACATTTTTTCCCCCAGAAAAAGGGGCCCCTTCCATTTTTTCTTTTTCGGGCCCAAAGGGAAAATTTGACTTAAAAGGAAAAAGTTTTTTTCCCCCTGGATTTTTGGGGGTTCCCAAATGTCAAGGGGGACTGACCGTGTTTTTTAAATGAAACTCAAAAGGGGAAAAAAACCCAATTCCTCAGAAAACCCGAAAACCCAGAAGAAGAGAGTTTCTTGGGAAATTTTAAAAGGGAACCGGCACCTTTCCCGTCTTTAAAAAGGAACTAATAAGGGCGGGTTTCCGTTGAAGGGGAAATACCCAACGGGGGAAAAAAGTTTAAGTTTTGGGCCCCATTCCCTTTTGTGGCCCAATTGGCCCAAATTAAAAACCCTTGGGGAGGGGCGAAAGGTTTCAAAGCATCCAAAGGAAAAGGGGATGCCCCCTTTAATTTTAAAAAAGATTACCGGGGTGGATGGAGGTTTTTGAAAACCTAATGGGAAAAACCCCCCCAAAAGATCAAGCGCCCCCCAAGAATTTTTAAAGTTTGTACACCTTTAAGCCCCGGGAATGGGGGAAAAGCCTTCACCGTCTTTTTTGCCCTCTGCACAGCAATTTCCCGGGGGGGAAAATTACAGGTCCCTCAAGATGGGGATAGAAAATTGGCCCCAAATTGTCCCCCCAAAAAACCCTTGGGGAGAGAGTTCAACAAGCATTGGTGGGTTTAAAGACCCTTAGTAATTTAAAAAATCCTTTTTAATGTTTCATGAGAACCCTTTCAAAAATTTTCCCAAAAAGGGACTACAAAAAAAGGGGGCCCCAGGGAGGTGGGACAAAAACTGCCCGCCCGTTTTTAGGGCCCAGTTTTTGTAAATCCGGAGGGATGCCGGGTTTAAAATGAAAAGAAAGGGGTTTTTTTGGTTCCCGAAAAAAGGCCCAAACCCCCTTCTGCAAAGGTTTTCCCCGCTTTTTCTTCCAGGGCGTTAAAAGAATTTTGTTAAAAACCCCCGGGCTTTATAAGTTCCTTCAATCATTCTTGGAGGCGAGGGGGGCAAAGGGGTTCCTCCAGCCGGTAAAGGGGCCGGGTGGACTTTCCCCCAAAGTTTTGCCCAAAAAGGGCCTGCACTTTTTTCCCCGGGGAAACCCCGGGAAAAAAACCCGGCCCTTTTGGAAAAGTGCTTTGACGGCTTTTCTTTTTTAAATTTTAAAAGGGGTGAAAAAATTTTGGAAAAATTGGGTTTTGGGTTTATTCCCCAAATCTTGGGCCCTTAAGAGAAAACATTTTTAAAAAAAGGGGATAAGGACGGGGTTTTTTGGCCCCCCAAAATTTTTTGTAAGGAAAAACCCTGAAAAAGGGGTTTTCAAAAAATGTTAAATTTTGGGGCCCTAAAGTTTTAACGGCCAAATTTGGGGGTGAAAAAAAACCCCCAAAAAAAAGGGTTTTTGGGGTTAAAATGGGCCCCCAATCTTTGTTATGGTTAATTTGATACCTTTATGGGAACCAAGAACTGCCAAAAAAAATTTTTGAAAAAATTTTTTAGGGGAAACAGGCCAAAACCAAAAAAAGGGGTGCCCCCCAGAAAAAAGGGTAAGGGTCCTGAAAATTTTGGGAAAATTTTTTTTTTTAAATTCCTTGAGAAAGGGGAAAAATGCAAAAATTTTTTAAGAAACCCCAAACCTGGGGGTCTCATAACCATTTAAAGCGCCCCGCGCATGGGGGAATTAAAATCTAATTTACCTACTATAGGATTTTTTTTAAGGGTTTCCCTAAAGACGGTAAAATTTAAAATCTAGGGCACCCTTTTTTAAAAAAAAAAAAAAATTTTTTTAAAAAAACAAAAAAAAAAAAAAAAAAAAAAAAACAAAAAATGGCAAAATACTTTAAATGTATCTGTAGTGATGCAAAAAATTTCGTTTTATTTTGGCGCCTGGCGACAAAATGGGGGGCCTTTGGCGATATAGGGGTTTTTGGGGGTGGGGTTTGGTAGAATAAGTAAAACCGGTTTTTTGAAACTGTCACCAAAAAGGAATTTCTGGGCCAAAACCCCAAAAACGAGAGCGTCCCCTACGTGGAACACTCGCCCCCCCGGAAAAATTTTGGAAAACAGTTCCACTTGGAATAAAAAAAATGGAAAAGGGTATTTCATTTTTTTGGATACCACCATACCCCCTGGTATTTAATTTTCTGAATGGAAAACACGGGAAAAAGCTTATTAAATGTAAAAATTTGGGTACTCAAATATAAAGATCAAAAGGGGGAAAACTGTCAAACGAAAATGGCGGGGAATGAAATAAAAAAATATATATTAAAATATATAAAATATATTTTAAAGGAAATTTAAATTTTATATATTATATTATATAAAATATATATAATATATATATTTATATATAATAAATATATATTATTTTTATTTTATATAGTTTCGATATAGAATATAATAATTAAAAAAATTTTTTATAATTTTATAATAGTATATTATATAATATAAAAATTTTCTTTAAAATAAAAGTTTAATACTTTAAAATTTTATTTTAAATATATATAAATACTTTATAATATATAAATAAAAACTTTATTATAAGAAAAATATAATAATCTTTAAATATATATTAGATAAAATTATTAATTTTTAATATATAATATATAATAATCTTTATATATAGTATAGATATATATCTTTAAATAGATATTATATAATATCAATAATTTTTTTTAAATAATAAAATATTATTATATTATATATATATCTTTATATATATATATATATATATATATAATCTTTTATATTAATTAAAATCTTTTAATTATATATATAATAATCTTTTATATTTATATATATTCTTTAAAATTACCCTTATATATATATATAATTCTTATATATAAATTTTTTTGAAATTAATATTATCTTTATATATAATATATATATTTTTAAATAAAATATATATTATATTTTAATATAAAATATTTTTTAAAATCTTTAAAATATATATATATCTTTTTATATTTTATCAAAATATATCTTTATATATATATATATAAAATATCTTTTATATAATATTTATTTTTTAAAATATATATATATTACTTTATTATATTATTTCTTTATATATATATATTTGGGAATCTTTTATAATATATATAATTAATCTTATATATATATATATATATAAAATTTTATATTATATATATATATAATAAAAATATATATATTAATAATAATATTTTATATATATATATTCAAATTTTATTTTTTTATATATATATATTTTTATCAGGGAATTTTTCAGGGTTTGGCCCAGGGGACACTGGGTATACTTGGGGTTTTTATGCGAAACTTTTTGGGCCAAGGCATTTTGGCTCATCGGCTAAAAATAGTTTAAAATTTTGTTGTTTTTAAAAACCCGAACTTTAAAAAATTTTTTCTAAACCCAAAAAAAAATTTTCCTTTTATTTTTAAAATTACTAACAAATTAAATAAAATAAAATTTTGAAATTTAAAACGGCCCTTGGTGTTAGGGCGTCTATTTGGTAGAGGACTAAAATTAAAACCACTAGTTTTGGGGGGTAAACTTTCAGCTTGTTTTGGGGCGACCGAACCGAGATTGGGGGCAATCGAAACAGGGGGTAGTCTTTTAAAAGGTATATGTATTTTGTTGTAAAATGATTTGGGGGTTATTAAATCGGGGGGCAAGTGCTTGAGTGTTAGCTTCTAATAATTTGTGTCACTAGGGTAGTGTGCCTTGGAAGGATCTAAAGTCTTTCCCTTTAGAAAAAGGGGTGTTTTCTAAACATGGGAAGTGTGAGCGGTTTTGAAAGTTTGGGGCGAAGGTGAAAAAAAAAAGGGGGTTCGCCCCCGTAGGGTGCGAAACCCTTATGCTCAAAAAAGCAAAAGGGTTTTAGATTCCTTGTCGTCTGGGCCGACTTTATCTAGCGTTACAACTGAACATTTAAATTTCAAAAATTATGTTAAAAAAAAGGGGCTTTAGGTTTAGAGTTTTTAAAATTTGGAAAAAATTTTATTTAAGAAAGAAATTTATTTAAAAATTTTTTTAAATTTTTGAGTTAGGAATTTTTGATTAAATATTTTAGAAAAAAAATTTATATAGTATAAAATATAATAATAGTTAAAAATTATGGGATATAGATATATGAATAATTTTATAGATTAGATTTTATAGATATAGATAATAGATTGATTTTAGATAAGAAAAAGATATATAGAATGGGTTATATAGTATGATATATAAAATTTAAGAGATATGATTTATAAGATTTTAATATAGAAAAAGAATTAGATATAGATTGATATATAGATAAGATATATAGATTAGATATATGGATATAAAATATAATATTTGGGAAAAGGGTTTAAAGATATATTTTGGAGGGGCCCGGGTTTTAGCGGAGGGGTTAGGGGTCCCCCGACGGGGTTTCTGGGTGACCCGATTTCGTTTCCCGAAGAAAAACCAAAGCCTTTCTGAAACCGCCCCGAGTGGCCTAAGAACACCCCATCCCCGGGCCCTTTAAACTCTGCCTTCGATTGCGAGTGCATGGGCGGATACGGGGTGGGGCATAAAGCTCTAATCACAGGCGTAAACTTTAAAGGAAACCTGCCTCGCCACCCCCCGGGCGAGGCCAAACCTCACACCCTCAAAAGGGAACCCCCAAAAACCATTCAAACCCCCGGGGTTGTCACCACTCCCTTTAAAAGGCGCTTTAGGCCCCCAAAGTAAACAAAAAAAAAAAAAAAAAAAAAAAAAAAAAAAAAATATATAAAAATTAAAAAATAAAAATATATTTTAAAATATATATGAATATATTATATATTATATATATATATATAAAAAAAAGGCGGAACCGAGAGAGAGAGAGAAAAAAAAAAAAAGGGAAGGTCGAAAACTGACCTTCATCTGATCGGGCCTCTCAAATTTTTTATCTCGTTTTCGTTTTCCCTCCCCCTCCTCCCCTCCCCTCTCATCCCTCTTCCCCTTCGCTTCTCTCTCTCTTTTTCATCTTCTTTTCCTCTCCCCTCTCTCCTCTCAAAATTTAAATATATATGTATTACGAAAAAAGAAAAATTTCCTTTATAAACGGGGGTTTGTTTGGGGAAAAGAGATAATTATAATGAGAGTGGAGGGGGGAGGCCGCCCAGGAGGCACTACAATTTTTTACTCCTAGGGAAAAAAAAGGGGGGGGTTTTGGTAACCCGTGGGGAAAGTTTTTCCTGCGGGGGAAAAAAAGATAGCGGCATCGGTCGTTTTGGTTAAAAGTAGCCTCCTTTCCCAAAAAGCCAAAACCTTAGTTTGCGCTTTGCACAAGGGGATGGGGAAATGGGGGTGCTAACATGTAGCCTTGTGTAAGAAAAAAATTAAGTGTGGCGGACATTGGGAAATCCTTTCTTTCCAATTTTGTACTAAAAAGGTAGACTAGTAAATTTTTAAATTTGTATAACTTCCTTTTTCCCTTTTTTACCATCCCTTTGCGGTTTAGGGGATAGTAGAAATTTTACATTTTTAATGTTAAATATTTTGGAAATTTCGTCAAATTTTGTTTGTTAAACCCCGGTACCTTTGTCCGAGAGCAATGGGATGGCGATTAAATTTAAAAGGGGAAAATTTTTTCAGCCGTAAGTGTTTTTTGAAAAACGGGTTCAGCCTTTTTTGTCTTTCACCGGTTTTAAACCACTGAGAATTTAGAAAAATAAACCCAAAAAGTTTAAAAAACAGGTATAAAAAACGGGTATCAATTTTTAAAGGGAAATAGGTTTGGGGTCAGAGTGTTTTGGGAATAGCCCCAGTCGTCGCGGCCATAAGGAAATTTATTTCGTGAAAAGGGAAATTCCGCTACAAAATTTACTTTCCCTGTTGGGAAAATCAAATTTTGGCTGAAAAGTCCCTTTTGCCGGGGCCCAAAGGGTTTTCAGTTTCCCTGACAACTTTTTGGGAATTGTTTATTTCACTACAGGGGCAGGGCCCTGCCCTTTTTAAAGAAGTTGTACCCATAGAGGATATATTTGAAAGGGGTTTTAAAAAACCAAAAAAAACCGTGGGAGTTTCCCTTTATGTGGGTGGAAAAAATTAGCTCTGGGGGGATTTTTGAGTTTTTGCTTTCCTAAGGGCCCAAAGTGCGCTATTTTCCCCTCACACCTCTCTGCATCAGAACAGGACCAAGGGCCCCAAATGAGCTTTTAAAGGGAGAGTGTTTACAGACGCGTACAATCTTTGGGGAAGCAAGAACTGGGGGCCTCCCCAAAAAATGTTTTTAAAAATTTTTTAAAAAGCCTGCTCTTTTTGCAACCCCCCGTTAAATTCCAAATCTTTCTTTTTTAAAAAATATATGTCAGGGGTCTCCCCAAAAATTTAGAATTTAAAATAAATGGCCCGTAAAAAACCAAATTTAGACCCAAAAAACTTCTGAGAGTTTGACATTTGTAGGTGTTTTAAATTTCATCACTTTCCCTCTACGTACCCTTTGACGTGGTATTTTAAAGTATTCTTTTGGCATTTCCCAAAACATGGCACAAGGGGAAAAAAATTTGTTTATGCATTTTAGGAAAAAATTTTTTTAAACCCTTTAAATTAGCATCCCTTTTTGCTTGAAATTTCCCGAAACCATTTTCGTGGAAAGAGGGCTTGTATCGGGGTACAAATAATATATCGTCCAAGAAAACAAAAACCCGAATTCTCCAAAATAAATCTGAGGAAAAAAATGTTTAAACAATATTGAAATTTAAAAACTGTCCCAAACCCCAATTTTGGGCCCCGCGGGGGGGGGTTGGGGGTTGATTGCTGCAGTATTGGGCACGTTCATCGTTGACAGGCTGAAAGAGGGCCCCCTGGGGGAAATTTCATTAAATATTTTTTAAAATATAAATTTTATTAAAACGTTTTTCATGGTTTTTGTGAATGGCTTGCGGGTTTGATTTTGTAAATTTCCCAGGGGCTGTTTTACCCTTTCCCTTACATTTGGAAAGGGGAAACACATGCGACGTTTCGATCCCAAAACAAAGGGGTAAAAACCCGAAAACCACCCCCACCAAAAACCCCACCCCTCATTTCCTTTCCCTTTCCCTTTTCTCCTTCCCTCCTTCCCTCCCTCCCTTTCCCTTCCCCCCCTCCCCCTTCCCCCTCCCCTTTCCCCCCCCTTCCCCCTTTCTCGTGCGGGGCGTGCCCCGGGGTGGCGTTCCTCATTTAAAAAATAGTGATTTCCCCCCCCAATCCCTCCTTCCCCCCCCCTCTCTCCTTCTCCCCCCTCTCCCCTGTTGGGGCCAGGGTTTTTTTGGGCCCTTACAATGTGGATTGGAAAAGAAAATTAATTTTTAAAAATTAATTCTCCAATGGAAAAAAGTATTTGCTAGTTTTAAGGGGATAACGTGAAAATTTTTTTTATTTAAAGGGAAATGCTGCCACCATTTCCCAAGGGGGGTATTCCTATTTGGGCTAACCCCCTTTAAAAAAGATTTAAGTATAAAGGGTTAAGGTAGTTTTTTGGGGGAAATATTAGGTTTTAACCCGGGGTTTAAATCGGGGAAAATCTCTTGGGAAACGGGGAAAAAGTATTTCCCCCAGATCGACTAAGTCACCTGGAGTTTAGCAAAAAACTTCCTACTTTAACTCATTTGATTTATTTTTAAAACGAAAAAGGTTTCTCCTCCTTAAAAATTATGATATTTAGGTTCATCATGGGGGGGAAAACCACGAAGGGGATAACCTTTTTAAACGGACTAAAATTCATAGGCCCCCAGTCTAACCCCAAAACAGGATAAACATCTGACTTAGGAAAAATGGAAATATAGAGGGGGAGAGGGTGGGAGGTACTGATAATGTTTTTCGAAAAAAAACGACCATGTGGGAAAAATGGTTTTTCCCCTTTTAACGTCCACCCCCTTTCCTTGGACGGAGAGGAAGGAAAAAATTTTAAATTATTGGCGGGGGGGGATAGGCCAAGGGGTTAAAGGTATCCATCACAAAGGGGGAAAAAAAAAAGGAAAAGGGAGTTTGATTTTAAAACGGTGGGCATCGTACCCTTTAGGCGGAGAGGAAAAAGAATGCCTTAAAATGGCTCCAGGGGCACTGAGAAAAAAGCTAAAACGCGGGGAAAAAAAACGAATGTTCAAAAAACCACTAGAGGCCCTTTATCGACGGGGGCGCCCAAGGGATCGAACGACCTTTTTAGCTGGGGGGACAAATTTTACATACGAATGGGTAATATAATCCAATTCTCTTAAAAATTTATGAAGAAAAATTTTTTATAAGACTAACCAATGTGGGTTTATTACGCCCAGTCGGGGTCCTTGTCCGGGCGCGTTTTACAGTGGTAGGGGGGGTGTTGAAGTGTGAAAAAAGTCTTGGCCCGACTTTTAATTTAAAACGAATGGCTTTACTAATTTTTGCATCAAAATTTTGAAACAAAAATATTTTTCTCCTTTTTAAGGTGCTAAGAAAAATTTGGGTGTTATTGATTTTCCAGGGGGGGTAAGAGGGGAAAAAAAAGAGTTTTGGGCTACAAGGTTTTTGGTAATCGCGATGTTAATGTCCCCACAGATTCCACCTCGGGGGCCCGGCGTTTTTGGGGGGAAAAAAGGGGGGAGGTGGAGGGGGGGGGGGAGATAAGGGAAAGCAAGAGAGGGAAAAGAAATAAAAACACGAAAGATAGGGAAAAAAATTTAAAAGAAAGAACTTGAAAGAAGTTATCCTAAAGTAAAATGTTTACCGGGTAAATCTGATTTTGGCAACCCCTTTTTCTAAACTAAAAGGGACTAATTGGGGGTTTTGAGGCCTTTTTTACCTCCGGTAAGGAAAAATATAAAAATAGGAAGGCAGGGGATGGAAAAAATTCCCTCATTACCTGGAATTTCCGGCTTACACCAAACCCCCCCTCCCCCTCCCCCCTTCCTTCCCCCCTTCCCCCCCCATCCCTCCCTTCATCCCTCCCCTTCCCCTTTCCCTCCCCCCCCTCCCTCCTTCCCTCCATTCCCCCCTCCTTCTCCCCCTCCCCCCCTCTCCCCCCCCCTCCCCCCTTCCCCCCCTTTTTCCCCCCTTCTTCCCTCCCTCCCTCCCCCCCTCCCTTCCTTCCCTCCTTCCCTCCCCCCCCCCCTTCCCCTTCCCTTTTCCCTTCCCCCTTTTATCCTTCTCTCCCTCCTCCCCCTTTCCCTTCCCCCCCTTCCCCCCTCCTTCTTTTCCCCCCTTTCCTTCCCCCCCTTTCTTCCCTCCCTTCCTTTCCCTTTATTCCCCTTGGGCACTCACTGAGGGCCAGAATTCCTCAGAAAAATGGGGGTGGGGAGGGGAAAGGGGGGGAACCCTTTCGGTAGTAGGGGGTAAAGTGGGACCACCCGACTTGAGCCGCTCCACCCCAGAGACGACCCGCGGTGGTTTGAATATAGTGGTTTCACCAGCTATTTCCAAAAAGGGAGATTTTTTAAAGAATAAAGGCCCGAAGGGAGGCTGAAAAATGTTAGGTCCTTAGATACTTCATCTCTGATGAGACCTATATCCAAGATAAGATCCCGGGGGGAAAAAATTTTTTATCTGGGCCCCATGAAAATCAGAAAACGTTTGTACGGTAGGGGATAAATGGTTTTCGGCAAAATTTAAATTTTGGCAACGATAATCTACGGGCGGGTTGCCATTCCTTTGCTGTTTTTTTTAGGAATTAAATATTGTGGGGAAAAATCCACCGGGGTGGTAGAGGGTTCAAATTAAAATGCTCCTGTAAAATTTCTTAATAATTTCCACAATAAAGAACCCCGTGAGTGGGGAACTATTGGGAGGAATGTAGGGTAGGGTGTGTGAAAGGGAGAAAAGGGTATATTTCCCCTTAAAAAGGTTTTTATGCCCAAAGGGAAACAGCCTGTATGGCAAAAGTGTCCTGATTTTTGCATTTTTAAAAAGCAAAAGTGCCCTTTCTTTGGTCCGGAAAATCCTATCCTCTAAGGGGCTGACGGAAAGGGGCCTGAAAACGCTGGCATGTTTAGGTCAGAATTTCCCTTTTAAAATTTTAGGTAAATACTGGGAGAGCCGCCAAACACCCCAAAGGGGCGCCCGATGTGCCCACGAAAAACTGTGGGAAGTTGGGGGTGTGCCCGCTTATGGGTGCAAGGTGAAGTATTTTGTATGAAAAATTTTGCAATGCCCCGAAACATTTCGCTGCACATCGCTGATTCCATAAAGAATTTCACCCCCGAAATGGTTTATTAAAAAGATAGCCTTTCAAATTTTTTTCACAAACCCGGGGTACAGAAACCCGAAGAGAGATTTGGGGGACCGTTTTTAGTGAGAAGTCTCCCACTAAAACGCCCCGAAGCGTTCTCAAAATCTTTCCCAAGGAAAAAGAACGAGGGGGTAGAACATAAATCAGGGCCCCCGTGGTTTTTCCGTGTACCTATTGGAAGGGGAAAACCCTCCCCAAAAAACCCCCCCATAGGGGGGTTTGGGGGCGCTCATGGGTTTATGTAATTCCCTGGGAAAACCCTGTAAAACTACGAAAATATGTTTTAAATAGCAGGGAAAAAGAGAAAGTAGGGCCCGAAAAGGGAATCGGGACTGGGAGGGAAATTTACCAAAAAGCGGGTTTCCGGGATAAAAATTCCCGTTTTGGAAGAGTATGTAGCGTTTTACTCTTGAACACATCAGGTTTGGTTAAGTTTGGTTACGGTTAGGGTTTGGTTTTGGTTTTTCCCCAAAATTAAAATGGTAACTTTTGTGGGATCACAAATTTGGGGACTTTAGAGATAATCCCATGGGTTTTTTTCGGAACTAAAAGCCCAAACGTCTTCAATCGGAAAATACATACTCCCCTAGAGAAAGGGAATTTTGCTACCGGGAAAACGGGGGTGTTTCTATACAGGTTGGGTGGAAATTTATAGCAAATGTTAAAGTAATTAAACTTCAAGTGGGTATGAATTTTTTTTTTTTCAACATAATGTTTTATGTTTTTAGGCCCCCCCGGCCCAAAAAAAAAATTTTGCCCCCCCTGCAAACCCGAAACAAGTTTAAGGGGACAATTAATATTTGCACATCCAGAGCTCTGCACAAAATTTAATTTTGGAGCAAAATACCCAACACAATATAATTTTAAAAGGACAAAAGGGCGACCACCAAGATTATTGTGTGAGAAGAGGGGGTGTGAGGGGAGTTTTCCCCAAAAAAAAAAAAAAATTTCCAAACCCCCCCTTTTTGTGTTCAATTGGTGACGTCACGCCTCGTAAAAAGGCTCGGCCCCCTGAAATTTATACTGGGCTTTACTTGGGGTAACGGTTTGGGCCTCTTTTCCTGGCCTTTCCAACCAAAGTCCCCATCGGGCCCTGCTACGGGGCCAGGGGGTTATCGGGGAAATTTTCCCCCCCACACCCCGACCCCAACCCGGTTTGACCAACACCCACCCCAAAACCCGTGGCCGGAACTGCCGGGGGGGGGGGCCTTTTGGGGGGACGTTTCCCCCCCCTTTTAAGGTGGTGCCCCCCCGGGTGCCCCCCCCCTTTTTAGGGGATTTCCCCCCATTTTAATAACTAAGAAAATTGGTAAATATTTAGGGAAAAAATTTTCCCAAATTTTGTTTTAAACTAAAATGATACTTTATTGGAGCCTTGTTTAAAAGGGACCTACTGGTAATTTCTCGTTAATTAAAACCCTACCCAATTTTTTTTACAACGCGAATGGTTTGGGGGGTTGCCGTTTTTACGCCCATCTCAAATCCTTAACTTTCTTTTTTTTTATAAGTAAGTCCCCTTTTTAATCCAACCCTCCCAAACCAAATTGTTGCCTTTTTAACATTTTCTTAATGGGAAAAGTTTATGGAGGAATTTTACATTTTTAAGAATTTGGCATCTATGGGGTTTTTAAATTCCTTTTTCTGAGCTATATACTATAATTCCCTTTTTCTAGGTGGGGGGGGGGGTTTTACCCCCCTAAATATCTCAAACTGTAAATTAAAAAGACGCCCCTCTGAGGAGGGAAGGGGGAGAGGGGGGAGGCGAAAAGGGTTAAGCCTCAATAAAAGAAGAAGAGAAAAAGGGTTATGGCATCAAAAAAAGTCACTAAAAGCGAAACCCCCACAGCCTTTCCTTCCTAAAATCGTGTTTCCCATATAAACCCTACCCAAAAACCCTACAAACATAAATAACCAATCAGCCCCACACACCGTGAAAGAAAGGGAAAAATCCCCGGAAAAACAGGGGAAAAACCCCAAGATGGCTGGCTACTCCGGCACCGAGCAGCTCAGTGACTCCTCCTGCACTTGCTTCCGTACTGCTTTCCCGCCTTCACCCCAACCCTCCCAAGCTGCCCGGCAGCCCAAAATACCTTTAAAAATTTAAAAACCAACACCAAACAAAACGGTAAAAAAACCATAGGTTTTGGGTAAGCAAACCCCCTTAAAGCGTTCAGAACAAAGAAATAGAGGTAAATGGCCCACCTCCCCGCCCCCGGGACTGACCCCCAGCCACCGCCCCTGCCCAAACTTCCTTCCTGCTTCCCCTTAAAGGTTTTACGGGGGCAAGTCCAAAAGTCCGCAAAAGCTTTGACCCCTTAAGTTTTCCCTTTCACTGTTTTTTTTGGGCTTTTGGGCCTTTATTTTGTACTGTGACTTCTTAACCCTTTTGGGTTTTTTCGTGAGCTCTAAAAGGGTTTTATTTTAGCGTTAAAAGGTTTAGATATAGGGATAACCCTTTATTGTTGAAAGAATTGCGATCATAAAAAACGTCAGTAGTTTAAAAATCTTCCCAATTTTTTCCCAGGTGTCTTGAGATTATGAAAGAGAGGGGAGGGGAGGGAAGGGGAGAAGGGGAGAGAGAAGGGGGAAGAGAAGAGAGGGGAGGAGGAGAGAGAGGGAGAGGAATTTTAATATATATATATATATTATATAAAATATATATATATAAAATATATAATATTTTATTTTTTATATAAAATTTATACTCATGTTTTAATTTGGGTTAAAGGTTTTTTAAATTTTTGGGGATTTTAAAAAAAAAAGAATTTAAAACCCAAAATCCTGAAACGAGAGTTGGATTTTTAAATTTTTGGGGGTTTGTGCGTGGTGTGGTTTTGGGGGTGTGCAGCGGCGTAGTACCCGGGGGGGGGATGTGCCCCCCAATGGAAAAACAGGTGCCCCCTTTTGGGCCCGGGGGGCTCAGATGCCCCCGCGGGTCCGTTTGCCCAGTGCCCCCCCCCCCCCCACTCAGCTTTTCCCCCCCAGGTGACCCCCTATTGATAGGGTTACCTGGACGCCAAATGCTCAAAACCCCCCCCCCCCTTTTCTGGGGAAACCCCCTTTCACGCCCCCCCTACCCTTTTTTCGACGGCAACCCAAGATTTATTTTTTCATTTCCTTTTTTCATTATTTCCCCTTTCATGACTTTTTTTTTATGTGATAAAAGCATTGTTTTAAAGCCTACCCATATATTTCAATTTGGGGATGTGTGGCTTATAGCCCTCTAAATTATTTTGTGGTATAACACTTTTTTTCCATTTGTAGGTTAATTTTAGCACAAAGTAGCAAAATGACAATGTGCAGTCACTACATACTTTTGGTGATTTTGAACATTTACTCCAAAATTCCCTCTTTTGGTAAAAATTATTTTGCCATATCTACTTCTTTTAAAAACACGTTAAAGAAATGTGTTTTTGTGATCTGAACATTTGCACCACTTATTCCTGTGGTTACTTGCAGTATTTCAACATATATCTGGGTGGTTTTTTTAGCATGTAAATGCCTTTTGTGTTGACAGTCAATTTTATTGTTCTTTCCTACGGCACCTTATTGTTATCTTTGGTCCTCTTCTTATATGAGGATGCAGATTATTATAGGTGACTGTATAAGTATAAAAAAGGTAAAAAGGTAAAGATGGGAGCATACGCAATGCTGCGCGTGGCATTCTGTGTTCATCTCCGTGGCATTAGCATTTAGAGCCTGTGGTGGGTGAGGACCATTACCCCAGAACACAGGGCTAGTGTGACACCCGGGTTACCACGGTTCCTTCCCCAGGTTACCCAGGTACCCATTTATCAACCCGAAAGGAAGGAAGAACAGCTGGGTAGGCTGGTCACCGACTTGGCCTGGCTCGGATTCGAACCAGGACCGCAGATTCGTAGCCAGGCACGCTAGCCACTGCACCACGGATGTGTAAGTATGGTAACTGGCAATCATGTACAGTACTCCATTATTCTGTTAATGCCTCTTTTTGCCTCTTTAACCGTGTGGGCACGGTTTTCAACGCGGAGACGATATGGTGGTGATCCGATGTAGGGTATACCTGGCAACCTACCCTCCTCGTCCTGCGGGCGGAGGGTGACCCAGCTAGGTCACGGCAGACGGTTACGATTCTCATGAGTCCAGCTCGGGGTGTCGCCACGAAGACAGGCGTCTTGCGTCTGAGACAATAAGGGACACACCACACACACCTACAAGACTACCCAGGCCAGTCACACTACCAATGTGCTCCCTTTGGTTTCGCTCGGCTTTCCCACCACCTCTCTCTCCCTCTCTATTTTTTTCCTCTCTCTCTCTCTCTCTCTCTCGCTCTCGCTCTCGCTCTCGCTCTCGCTCTCGCTCTCGCTCTCGCTCTCGCTCTCGCTCTCGCTCTCGTCATGCTCTTGCTCTGCTCTGCTCTTTCTCTCTCTTTTCCTGTCTATCTATCTATCTATCTCACCTCCTCCTTCTCCTGCCTTATCTGGCATCACGCCCCAATGTTTCTCACAATACTAATCGAAAAAATACAAGTATTTCACTTTCTTTTTTGTTATTGTTATTATTATAATAGTTTTGTTGTTGTTGTTATTATAATCATTATTGTCCAAGCGAGCGAAGCGAGCTTGGACACGTATTTCAGCCGAAATCAGGGGTCATATAGGCTTGTAAAATGTTTCCACGAATTCTTCTTCTTCTTCTTGTGACTTTTGTAGGCAACGGGTATACAGGCGTAAAGGAAGAAATTTGGCACAAAAGGTTATATTCGTCTCTTAACTCATTGTCCAAGCGAGCGAAGCGAGTTTTTTAGCATTTCTGCTAAAATTCGTAATATATTGTGCCTGGCGACATTAGTGCAGTGGCGAAAGTAGTGCATTAGTGTAGTGGAAATAAAATTGTTCGACACGTAGCCTCACAAATAACAGTGTCTGAGCGAGGAGGCAGGCCGTTTGTGTTAGGCTCATATAACCGCTATAACTCGTGTTTCTAATGCCGTTTAGGTGTTATTTAGGGTTAGCGTGGTGTTATATACGTGGTAGGGTGTGTGCGAGGTGTTAAATATGCCATTTCAGCCGTGGATACAGAGAGGAGTTGTCCAAGCGAGCGAAGGGAGCTTTAACATTCGCATATAACAATATGAAATGCCACCACCACCACCACCACCACCACCACCACCACTATTACCACACCACCACCACACCAATATTACCACCACCACCAAACCACCACCACCTCACCAACCACCACCACCACCACACCACCAACCACCACCACACCACACATCACCACCACCATCACCACCACCACCACCATCATCACCACCACCACACCACATCAATCACCACCACCACACCACCATCACCACACCAACCACCACACACACCACCATCACCACCACTACCACCACGATCACCACCACCACACCACCATCACCACCATCACCACAACCACCACCATCACCACAACCACCACCATCACCACAACAACCACCATCACCACAACAACCACCATCACCACACCACCACCACCACCACCACCACACCATTTTTTTTAGAACTTTTTTTAGAACTTTTTTCAAGAACATTTAGCACTTTTCTTTTCTTTGTAAAACGTAAAGAAAAATCAAAGAAGGGGATGGTGAAGGTTAAGTTGGGCTAGGTCAGGTTGTAATAGAAGTATTTTAAGGTGAGGGTATTTAAAAAGTTGACTTTAGCCTGTGCGAGCTTGGACACGTTCCACACCTTTAGTGTGGACGTCTATTTCTAGTAAGTATTATATGTATCTTATTATAATTATTGTCATTATCATCATTACTCCATCATAACCATCATCATCATCACCATCATCTAATATATCATCACTATCATCTTCATTATTCGTGGCTTTGTAGAATCTGTGGTAATGTAGCAGAAGAAGTAGTAGTAGTAGTAGTAGTCGTAGTAGTAGCCTCTTCTACATATCCTTCTCTTCTCCTATTTTTATCATGACTACTACTACTATTACTTCTACTACTACGTATACTACCACCACTACCACCACAAACTACTACTCTATACTACTACTACTACTACTTCTGCTACTGCTAATATTAATACTAATACAAAAACTACTACTACTGTGGAAATTATCCACTAAAAACCGCTCTAATTTGAGTAAGGTTAATTGAATGGTGGAATTTGGCGCCTACCGTCAGGAGTTCGGGATACGAACACAAATTCCACCTATGTATATATTATAATAGATTTGGGTATATTAAGGTGTAATTAGATATAAATTGGTGGTATTCATCTATAATACCACAATAATCAAAGGATACAATAGTATAAGAATTGTGAGTGACCCACGTATGGGAGTAAAATATTTATTGGAACATATACGTGGCGGTCAGAGCCAAGCTGAAAGGTTTTTTCAGTGGAGGTAATTTAGTAACGCGTCAGCCACTACGATATGAAGTTGGAGTGAGCGTTTGATTATACACTAAGGTGTAGTCAACTCATAATAATATGAGTAAATTTTAACCGATCAATCGGTTGAGAAGGACAAGGTGTAAAACACACCAAGAATTCAGCTATGAGAAGCTTCTGCTCGGCCCGACGAAGCGGCCATTTTTACGTGGAGGATTCAGCCAGTCACCACGCAGTCACGAGTTCCACTACCAGCCTGTTGTAACTCTGACCACCTCGACATACAATACTTCCCCAAAGATAGAGATCAAGCCAACGCACATTACAACCCACCTGCCACTGCTGAGTATACTTAGTTAGAGCTAAATAGGGTATCATAGCAGATTAGGTAGAATTGGGTTAATCGCATGGTGAGTTCACGTTAATCAACATTATAATTTTAACAGTTGTTGTCGACCGACGACAATTGTAACATCGATTGGTGGTCGATAATTCCAACAGTTTGGTGCCCCGAGTATAGGATTACCTTTGGGAATGTATAAAGTTAGTGTGGTCGGACATAGTTTATGTCCGCGACAGCTGGTCGTGGAACATGTGGAATTTAAGATTTTTCGAGCACCGGGTGGCAGGGCTGATAAATTCAACACAGACACGCGTATAAGTCGGTATATTGTAGAGACTTATCTGGTATGAGTTAAATTGGTACTTCCAGCTTTGTACACATTTATTTAGAGTCCAGTAAGGAGCGTAGAGATTACAACCAAGTACAATGAATGTCTTGAGCACAGCCAGGGAGTGTCGGATGGGGCGAGTGAGCAGAGCGTGTTTGTAGCGTCGATGTCCGAGGTCTTCTCCCCCTTCCTGGCTTCTGTTCCTTTTCTATCCTCGGTGGAAGTGTTGTTGTCTCCTTTGTTGATTCTGAATAATGGGATTAACACTGCACAATGCTGATTCCATACAACAGTCCTTTGGCCTACTTGGGTCAAGCGTTGTGAATGCAAGCTAGACATGGTTCCACGGACGAAAGATAGCAGGAAAACTATAAGTATAATTATATATATATCACATATATATATAATTATATGTTTTAAGAGTTCTAAAAATACGCTGGTTCCTTTGATGTTAAATTACATGAAAATATAAGGGAGGGTAGTTGTAGTACTTGTTACACTTGTTGAAAATAGTTGTAATTCAATAATAAAAAGTTATGCAATTTAATAATATGTTAGGAGTGATAACTGACGACATCCCTCGGGCCAATAATTTGTCCTCAAATTGTAACATAAGAATTAGCTAGGGAATAAAAAAAAATTTTGGTACACCTAACAAAAAGGCTAAATACATTATAAAAATAAACTAAAAACCCCCCAAAAAGCAAAATTTCCTATCGCAAAAGTGAGTAAACTCTGAACCCAAAACAAAAGAAAAATAGGGAAAACAATGGATTCCCTGATGTTAAAATCAAAAAAAAAATGACAGGGCCGAGTAAAATTTTTATACATATTTTAGGTCAGTACTAGTGGGGGGAAAAACCCCAATATGTGAAAATATCACTTTTTAATAAAGTTAATGTAAGGTGTACCCCAAGTGTACGTGTACCGTAGACTGTACTAGCAAACTCAACTGCCCAGCAAAGGGAAAAGCTGTGAAAATAAAAAGGGAAAAATTTGGGAAAATTTAAAAAAATTTAAAAGAAAAGAAATTGTAAATTTAAAAATTCAAGAAAACTTTAAAAAACCCCCTGAATGGGGTCAAGTAATGACGAAGGCTCGTCTGACTGTAGAGTGCTGCTGTGTGCATAGTATAACAAATATGGTTACCTATAGAAATAGTACTGCGTCAGTAAAAAAATGGAAGGGAGTAGACATAAAGGAAAAATTGACAAGACCTCGGGCCCCATACAATCTGTGTGGGTTTTTACCAGTGTGGGTAACTGTGGTGTAAGGGAACCCCAGTAATATGGAAATTATTAATATGTAATAGCAAAATGGGTTTAATTTAAAATAGGGGAAACATCCCCCCGGGGGGTACACATTAATGTGGTTGCATTGTGGTAGGGCCCAAAACCCAAGCTTGCCCCAAAAATCTTAAAAAATTAAAAAAAGCCCAAAATTAAATTTTGGGAAAAAAAATTGACATCAAACGAGGTAAAAAAATGACTGGGCCCGAGAAACGACCCGAATTATTATTGACATTGGCGAAAAATGTTATGAGAGATAAGGTTTCCCGGGTCAATCCCAAAATTTTTTGAAAATCCCGTAATTGACCCAAATAGTCATTCGTAAATTTCTCTGCCCCAGTTTGAATTTTTTAGTAAGTAATGGGGACAAGGTTTTGTTAGTTGGTACATAAAGGCCAAAAAAAAAAAAGTGAGCCCGAATGTAGTTCAAAGTATGTGTGATCGGGACGTTTACGTACATCCTGCCAGAGTTGTAAAGAGTTTTAGAGTAACTGCCCTTTTCATGCCCTATAGTACCTAGTTTAAATGTTTGGGAAGTACACAATCCTATCATCAAGTAGTGATCGTGGTACAAAAGGGGGAAGTAAGTAAATTTATTTTCCCGTAGTGAATGTAAAATTTATGTATACTTTAAATTTTTGTATGCAGTTAGTTTTCATGCAGTTTAAAACGAAAGAAATAATTTTTTAAGGAAAAATATGTAAATTTTTGCCAAAAAAATAAGTGGGGTTAGTATTTTATGCCCAAATAAAATTTAAAGTATGGTAAAAAATAAAATGATTTTTGTATGTAGGTTTAAAAATAAAAAAAGTCATCCCAAAAATTTAAAGTAAATTTTAACATTTAAAGGGGGGGAAGAATTCCTTTTAAAAGAGGAAGTAAGTAAAAAAGTCATTTCAATGATAAGTGCCCAAATAATTCCCTTTAATTGGGGAAAGTAAGTAAATAATTATAAAAATCTATGCACTGTGGTGCAACTTAAAAAAGTGACATTAAAAGTATTCCCAATGTGAAGAGATGTACATAGGTTATCTAGGTTCTGGCCCCATCCCTTAGAGTTTCTATGTGCAAAAGTTTCAAGGTAAAATGGTAACCTATATCAGTTTCTACTAGTAGTTTGGGCAGAAAAAATATGTAGCCCCCCCAAAAAAAAAAAACGGAAAAAAATCAAGTAAAGTATTTTTTAAGAGCGTTTTAAATTTGGTTTGGGGTTTTTGGTAGACATTTCAAAAATAGAAAACACCCCCCCAAATTTAAAAATTCCCGAAACATGGTAATTTAAAATTTAAACAAAGGGGAATGATAAAATGTAATGATATGGAATTGGGATGGAATGGAAAAGACACTTTTGTTTTGGGGTGTGTGATCCAATTTGTGACGGTAATCAGTTGTAGCAGTGTGTGTGTCATCTTAACTACAGGTGTGTCCTGTGTATAAAAATTAGTGTTTGGTAAAGCATCATCTGTATCTAATCCTCTTGTTACTCGAAAAATTAATTCGCGAACCGTGTATGTAGTAAGACGTCTCAAATAAACAATCACGAAAACAGAGAACATTACGGAATCAGGTCAGGAATCGGTAACACTAAAACTGTGACAATGACTGACATTGCTCGCTCGGGCACGCTAGTTAATGCATTTAGGTCAATCTCAGGAGTTTGCACTGGTGCAGTAGTTAATATGAACTCATAAAGTAGTACAGTAGTAGTAAAGGGGCACTCGTAAGAGTTATGTCTCCAGGAATTGTAATATATGCATTCTGTTGAAAAACAAATAGTGTGGGAATACCGTGGTCTAAAAATTCGCCTTGTGTAAAAAGGATAGTTATATGTTTGCTGAAAATTATGACTTAAGTGTCCTAACGGTGTCTGAACAGATGCAGTTACCGTAGCCATCGTAATGTAAACGTAAATGTATGTTAAAAATAGCACTATAGTATTTCTAACGTTGAAATTGTCCGTGTATGTGAAATCACTGTGTTAACTCAATTTGTATCTGCTCACCTAAAACTGCAAAACAATTACTTAGCTGGTAGCTACTCGTATTGGTGTATGATAGGTGAGGTCCAGGTGAGTGAAGGATGAACACAGCGTGGATGAGTGCCATGGATGACTGATGTAGTACAGTCACCGGAGAGCAACATTCTGTCAAAGAACACATATAAGAAAAATAATAATAACATATACATACACAAATAAGAAATCTGAAATAGATACTCAGACAGTTGTGTTGTGGTGCACGCGCTTAAGTCCGTAGCTGAGGAACGGCTGGTAGTGGCGGTAGGTAGTGACACTGTGAACATAAGAACATAAGAAAATAAGGAAGCTACAAGAGGCCGCGAGGCCTACACGTGGTAGTTCCTGTCACCTAACACTACCTACATCCACCTTTCATCCCCATCCATGAACTTATCCAGCTCCCCTTTAAAGCTCCCTAATGACTCCGCACTAACTACCTGTCTACTGAGACCATTCCACTCATTCACCACCCTATTTGTGAACCAGTTTTTCCCTATTTCCTTTCTAAATCTACGCTTTTCCAGCTTGAATCCGTTACTTCTTGTTCTACCCTGGTTAAAAGCCGTAAGAACTTTTCCTACCTCTCCTTTATTAAATCCCTTTATCCACTTAAAAACTTCTATCAGATCGCCCCTTACTCTGCGTCTCTCGAGTGAGTGTAATTTTAATAACTTCAATCTCCTCTCATAACTAAAGTTACGCATCCCTTGTATCATTTTGGTCATCCTTCTCTGCACTTTTTCTAACAACACTATATCCATCCTGTAATATGGAGACCAAAACTGAACTGCATAGTCTAGGTGAGGCCTGACTAGAGCCAGATAAAGCTTTAGAATAACTTCCGCACTTCTACTTTTAACACTTCTGGTAATGAATCCTAATACTCTATTAGCTCTATTTCTGGCCTCAATACATTGTTTCCTAGGTCGGAGGTCTGGGCTCACCCTCACTCCAAGATCTTTTTCACCTTCTGATCTTTTCAGCGATACATTGCTTATGGTGTATCTATTACCAGGGTTTTTTCTACCAACATTCATAACGCTACATTTATCAATATTAAATTCCATCTGCCATCTGACTGCCCACTCATTAAGTTTATCTAAGTCTCCCTGCAATATGTTTACGTCAGACTGTGATCCAATAATCCTACCTAACTTAGTATCATCAGCAAACTTGCTGATATCACTGCTAATCCCACTATCCAAGTCGTTGATGTAAATCAAAAATAGTAATGGGCCCAAAACAGACCCTTGTGGAACTCCACTTGTCACCAGTCCCCATTCAGATTTGGAACCATTAATTGTAACCCTTTGTTGCCTATTACTTAGCCAAGCTCTGATCCAATGAAGAACTATCCCATCTATACCATGAGCCCTAACCTTATTTAAGAGTCGCTCGTGTGGTACTTTGTCAAATGCCTTACTAAAGTCCAATATATAGTATCATAATCCTTATCATTATCTGCCGTCTCATAAACTTTCCTATAAAAACTCAATAAATTGGTGAGACATGACCTACCCTTGGTGAATCCATGTTGTGAATCATTGATCAAACTATGTTTATCTAAGTGCTCTCTAATGTTTTTTGCAATAATAGATTCCAATAATTTACCCACCACTGATGTTAGACTTACGGGTCGATAATTTGACTTTAGTCCTCTGTCTCCCTTCTTAAATATGGGAAACAACATTTCCTTTCCTCCACAATAATGGCACATCGCCTATCTCAACCGATTTCCTAAAAATGTGCACTAACGACTCACTAACAACCTCCTTGCATTCCTTAATACCCTGGGATACACTTCATCTGGTCCTGGCGATTTAAATGTTTTCATTTTTTCTATACCCTCTTCCACCATTTCCCTAGTTATCACAATATCTTTGAGTTTCTCCTCATCGCTTCCTTTGAACATCTGTTCACTATCAGGTATCGTCTGTGTATCCTCCTCCGTAAAAACACTTAAGAAATAATCATTTAGACTCCTACACATATCCTCATCCGTATTAAGACCTCACCTTGTCCTGACCTTAAGGGCCCAACTAATTCCCTTGTCTTTGTTTTATAAACCTGATAGAACCCTTTGGGTCCCTGTTCGCTTGTTCTGCTATACTTTAATCTCATAATTGTTCTTAGCAACTCGAGTTAATTTCTTCACTGTCCTCGCCATCACGTTATACTGTTCTTTGTTTACCAATCCTGCCTGAACCTTAAATAAATGTTTCTTTTTACTCCAATGTGTGTTTTAACTTGGTGGTCATCCATTTTGGATCACTCTTTCTGGACCTTATTTTCCCTATAAGGAATATTTCTTTTCTGTCCGTCAATTATATTCCTTACAAATGAGGTATAATCCTCCTCAGCTCCGACCTCACTTCCCCTTCTAACCTCTCTAATTACCTCCTCAGCCTGACCTCACTTCCCTGTCTAACCGCTCTATTATCTCCTCAGCCTCGACCTCACTACCATATCTGACCGCGCCAATTACCTCCAGGTGCCTTCCTAATCCTCATAATTGGCCTTTCCACCTGACAAACGCCTTGTCCTGGGACACTTTCTGCTCCTCCATCCCACACCTCTTATTAATAACCTCCAGGTGTCTTCGTAATCCCGCATAATTGGCCTTTCTGAAATTAGGTATTCGATGCCTATTGCCACTTAATTTTCCAACTTCCCATTTTAAGCTAAATCTGATCTCATAATGGTCGCTATTATCTAAACTCCCCCGACCTCCACATTTGTAACTAAATCGTCTCTATTTGTCAGCAATAGATCAGAATATTATCTCCTCTAGTAGGCTCCTTGATTGCTTGACTTAGGAAGTTATCCTGGATTATATTTAACAATTCATCGCATCGCTGTCACCTATGATTAAATCCCAGTCTATATTCCTAAGATTAAAATCTCCCACCACGCATAATCGATTATATCTGCAGGCCTTGTTTATTTCTTCCCATATAGGAGCTGAATCCTCTTTACATAAGTTGGAGGCCTATACATACACCCAAAACCATTTTCTCAGTTCCCTCCGTAACCTCTACCCATATAGACTCTATGCTGTCATCTGTTTTTATAACATTGTTAACACAACACTGCAATGCATCTCTTGCATAAAGCGCAACTCCTCCTCCTCGTCTGCCTACTCTGTCCTTGTGAAATAACTTATACCCAGCTATCTCGACTTCCGGATCGAATACCTTTCCTGACATATCCAACATGTTTCTGTAATGCTATTATATCAAAATCCTCTACACTATTTATTCCTCTCAGGAAATCTATCTTATTTTAAATACTCCTACAGTTTGTATAGTAAACCTTCAAGCAACTCCTCTTTTTTTGTCAATTTTCCCTTTATCTTTAACTAAACCCCTCCTCTCTCTCTTCTTACGAATCACTTTAGTTCCCTGCCTTCTGAAACTCCTCCTAGTGTCGCAAGTTTCCTTTACCCCAACCCCGTGTCTAACCCCGGTTCTCTATCTTAAAAAAGCCTGCAGTGCATCTACCTCCCTTTCAAGGGATTCAGACAAGATCTGAACTCCTTTCCTCGAAAAGTGCACCCCGTCCCTGCGGTAGAGGCTGTTATGCCCGAAAAAGAGGTCCCAGCTGTCGACAAAGGCCCAACCATTGGCTTTGCAATGAAGTGCCAGCCGGCAATTCACCGCAATAGCCCTGGAGTACCACATGTCGTCAACAAAGCGTCTTGGAAGGACACCACACACCACAGGGAACCCACCCCTGTCCCTAACTTTACCTACAGCTTCCTTGAACCGCCGTAGCAATTCCTCACTTCTTACACACCCAACATCATTTCCCCCAGCGCTCAGGCAGACGATGGGCTTTTTCCCTTGGTCCGCCATGCACTCAACTATCGTGTCACTAACATAACCTAAACCAAACTGTGTGGTAGTGTCAAGTCAGCATTTTTGTGAGGGCGGTATGGTGTTGGTCTGTGTCAGCGGAATGCTCGGCAGGCGGTGATGTTGTCTGGTTGCTGTGTTGCTGTGTAGCGGGAGGGGTATCTGTGTTGCGCTGGCCCATGACGAGATGATCTGTGTTGCTAGCAGAGGTGTTACGTTCTGCCATGACGAGATGCAGTGCTGTAGACGTGTAGTTGGAGTCAGGCCCATGTAGAACGCTACGTAGAAATCTTGACCGTGGAGAGATGCGAGACGTTTCTGTCTGTGGCAGCGCGGTGTCGGGTGGCAGTGTTGATGTGGGGTCGACCTTGTGACGAAACAATTGTGCGAGTTGCGTGAAGTGTTGTCTGCCTCTCTCTCTCATCTGTAGTTGCTTGTAGGAGTTGATTGTAGTAGTAGAAGTACTTGTAGTCCCTGGCTTACTTGTGTTGCGTTGGTTACGAAGGTTGCCATGTTGATGGTCGTGGTTGTGGTTGTACTGGCTGGCTGTGGTTGTTTGAAGAAGATCGGCGTATAATCTTGATAATCTTGGTAGAACGTGGAGAAGCTGTAGAATGGCCGGAGAACGTTGCTTGGTTGTGTGTTGTAGAACTTGCTTGTAGAATGCGTTTGGTGTCGTTAACACCGCGTTATGGTGTTATAAGACTGATAAAATCAGTCACCACCGCTTATGTCACCATTTATAAATAATGGTGGTCTTGTAATCATATTGTAATCAAATTGTAATACAATGGTCTTGTAGGTAGTTGCTGCGTGTAGGAGATGGTTGTTGATTGTAGTACTTGATAGATATAGCAGTTGCCGGCTGAATTGCTCGTGCGGCTGTAGCAATTCTTGTAGATTCTATTGATTGTAGATTCTGTTGCGGCTTGTACTTTTCTATCCTCGGTGGAAGTGTTGTTGTCTCCTTTGTTGATTCTTGAATAATGGGATTAACACTGCACAATGCTGATTCCATACAACAGTCCTTTGGCCTACTTGGATCAAGCGTTGTGAATGCAAGCTAGACATGGTTCCCACGGACGAAAGATAGCAGGAAAACTATAAGTATAATTATATATATATCACATATATATATAATTATATGTTTCTAAGATTTCTAAAAATACGCTGGTTCCTTTGATGTTAATTACATGAAAATATAATGTATGGTAGTTGTAGTACTTGTTACACTTGTGTGATAATAGTTGTAATTCAATAATAATAGTTATGCAAGTTAATATATATGTTAGGAGTGATAACTGACTGACACGCGTCTTAATGCAGTTCTTGAGTGGCTTCATGACCTCACAATCCTTTTTCTGGTAGGCAATGATATAGATGATGAGTGTAGCCCCAGAGTCATCACAAATAATATCAAAGGTATTGTGAAGAAAATAGAAGAGAAGTGTCACAGTCTTGTAGGAGTGTGTTTGGTAGAACCTAGGAAGACCAATCGATCTCCTAGACACCACCTGGTGAGCCAACTCAGCTATGATAGGGTCAAAGATTCTATAAATAGGGCATTGAAGAGAGAATTAAAAGGCTATGCAGTAGTTCATTTTAACGCACAGCCTTTTGAGGCAGATCTCTCTCGAGATGGCGTGCATTGGACTAGGCGAGGTTGTTACTTTGTAAAAGCCAAATTCATAAATTTCATAAAGTTGAAGAAAGGGGAGTGGGATGGTATCCAAGCACTAGGTGGATACTGGTCTGATACAGAGGAAACACTAGTTCCCCCGCCCCCTTTGGCTTAAACAATTAAAGACTTGGCCGCCATAAATAGGCCGCCGTACCTCCCGCCGTACCTGCCCGCTGAGCCACAAGTTAGCCACGACACAGGCCGCATTTAAGATTCCATCCGCCAACAATGATTATGAAGTTAGTTAGTTTAAATAAAGTGATGGGTGGTTATAGGCCTGGTTATGCGCCTTGTTAGGCCAGCCAACAGCACACCCACACTTAGAATTCATTTAATAGGGAACCCTAACTCATAAACATTTATCCAACTTGTTATTTTCTTTTCCTTTTTTCCTATCATTTAATCAATTAAAATCATGGCGGAAGGGACTAAATCATTAGCTGCTAAATTAGGTTGGCTGACACGATTATATAATACGTGTGATGAAGCAGCTGGGACTAACCCTATAGACTATAATAGTTTAAAGTCAAGTCTGCTAATGCTAGAAACTAAATGGAATAATTATGAAAAGGCTTACTTTCAATTATTAGACGCTGGGGAATTAATTAATTATGAGTCCAAGTATGATCAAGAATGTACCAAATACATGAAAACAGTACTCACATATGAAAACTTAGTGCGTGAACAGAAACCCACAGCCAAAGCCTTTTTACCCCAACTTAAATTACAAGATTTGTCACTGCCTCATTTTGAGGGTGAGAATTGGTATTCTTTCTGGGATAAATTCAAATTAATTGATAAGGACTGATCTAACAGAGGTGCATAAATTAACCTATTTGTTAGGTCAGTTGAGAGGTCCTGCATATTTGCTGGTGAAGGAATTAACCGTAGAAAATGCCAATTATAATGTGGCACTCAAGATTCTTAGAGATAATTATGAAGATAAAGATCAGATAACAAAGAATCTTTTCTGCAAGTTCATGGATCTACTGAGCCCTTCTCACAATCATAGAGAATTGGAAGAGTTCAGAATAACTTTAAGTTGCACACTAATGGCCATTGAAGCGCATAAACCCTTGACAAAATCAGACTGGATGGTTAATATCATGATATGGAGAAAACTACCAACCAGGATGCGAGACCACTTAAATCAAAGGTACAATAGTAATTACTTCACGGTCAAGCAAATAGAAGAGGGATTATTACAAGAGTGCAAACATTTACAAGGTATTGAGCAGGAATAACCCCACCGGGAGATTGAGATAGCTAGACCTAAAGTTAATCAGCGATATCAACCACATTTAGAGTTTAGAGAGTCCTCATTGGTGGGTAGTTATCCCGCTCCTACTAAAATTACGATGGGAAGAAAACCGGTAAATAAATTTCAAGCTAGACCAGCCGGTAAACCGTCGCCAAGACCTACTCAAAGAACAGGTGCCATTTCTAAATATAGGGTTATTCAAGTGAATTCAGAAAAAATGTGCTTTCTGCGAGGAAGAACATCAACCGACACTTGTAAAATATACCAGATTATTCCACTGGGAACAAAAGGTTAAAAGACCTGGGTAACTGCCTAACCTGCCTTAGTGGTAAACATGCCATACAAGCCTGTCCTATTAGCCTAACTACTTGTTGGAAGTGTAGAAAATCCATTCATCACATAGTATTATGTCCTAATGGTGATGGGAGAACAGACCCTACGATTGTTAAATTGGCAGTAAATAGTATGAGTAGTTCATCCGCTGTCCCTACGGCAGAGTTAAGGGTGAGCAATAACGGTAAATTCGCCATAGTTAAACAATGTTTGACAATGGGGCACAAAGATCATTATAGTGGAGAGATAGTTGCTTATTGCAACCCCTGTAATTAGCAAGGTGAACTTAGCCATTCGGGCTTTCTGGCCAATAAAGAAGCTCAAAGTTTTGACATTGTGCGACCCCTAGTTCAATTGGGTAGCTATCAATGTAGGGTAGCTGCTGTAGTTAATGACATCGGTATAAATTTAACGGTAAAAGGACTTAAATCTACAGCTGAAACTTTGAAACAGAAAGGTGTTAGACTAGTTAGAAATACCTTTGAAGATGTTGATGGCCCATACCAGTTAATAATAGGCGCTGATTATTTTGGTCGATTCCTAAGTAAAGTCATCATAAGACATAACATTTCCATGTTCACCAGTGCCGGTGGTAAAGTTATAATGGGATCTATCCCACAAACTACTCACCAGCCAAAACAAGAGGAATGCATTCCTAGTCATGCACAACCCCTCTTGGTTTCTAGAATAGGGACTTCATTAGTTCCCACTCAAATTAATGAGTTAATGGAAGAAGGGGATATCCCCGTGCACAAATTATGGGATCTAGAAACTATCGGTATAATACCTGAGCAGTTACCTGAAGAGTCGGACATTACGCCTCGTGTCGGACATGGATGGGCAGATGGCTCGTTGGGCTGAGTACTTTGGGCAGTTGTTCACGGTGGACCCTCCAACTGAGCAGCTTCACACCACTGGGTTACAGGCAGTGGATGCCGATCCTCCCATTGACGAAACCGCACCCTCTCTTGACGAAGTCAGAGAGGCTGTAGCAAAGTTGAAGGGTGGAAAGGCAGCTGGTGTTTGTAATATCAGTGCGGAGCTCCTCAAAGCTGGGGGTGAGGCCATGATCCGCGGGTTGCATGCTGTCCTGACTGCCGTGTGGCAATCAGGTACCATTCCTCCTGACTGGAAAAGGGGGCTGGTCGTCCCTATCTGGAAAGGGAAAGGGGACCGTCAGGACTGCAACAATTACCGCGGTATTACACTGCTCAGCGTACCAGGCAAGGTGCTTGCCCATCTATTGCTGACACGAATTCGCAGTCAACTGGTGAAGCATCAGAGACCTCAGCAGTCTGGGTTCACGCCTGGTAAGTCAACAACGGACCGTATCCTAGCGCTTCGTGTCCTGGTGGAACGCCGACGTGAGTTTCGACAAGGGATGCTTGCAGCCTATGTTGATCTCAAGAAGGCGTTTGACTCGGTGCATCGTGAGTCACTCTGGGATCTTCTGCGACTTCGAGGGATTCCTGCAAGGACTATTGGTTTGATAACTGGTCTGTATTCTGGGACTGAGAGTGCTGTGAAGTGTGGGGCAGGTGTATCCAGCTTCTTTCCTGTGAATACAGGAGTGAGGCAGGGGTGCGTCCTTGCCCCATCACTTTTCAACGCTTGTATGGACTGGGTATTGGACAAGGTTGTAGATCAAAGTGATTGTGGAGCATCCGTCGGCAACACCAAGATCACTGATCTTGTTTTTGCCGATGATGCAGTAATCTTGCTGAGTCGCTGGAGGTCCTGGTGATGGCTCTCGAGGCACTGCACGAGGAGGCAAAGCCTTTGGGACTTGAGGTCTCCTGGCTCAAGACCAAGGTCCAGGTATTTGGAGACTTACTAGATGAAGCAGTACAGTCTGTTCATGCGTGTGGCGAGGACATTGAGATCTGGAAAGTTTACAAACCTTGGTAGCGCAGTCCATAATGACGGCGGGTCACGTCAAGAAGTCTTACGACGGATTGGCATAGCCACGGTGTTATTGACTCGCTCAGCGGGAGTATTTGGCGTTGTCGGTACCTGTGCAGGAGGACAAAGATCCGGATCTTCAAGTCGCTTGTGATCCCTGTCTTACTCTATGGTTGTGAGACATGGACACTAAATAGTGACTTGAAGAGACGAATCATGCCTTTGGTAATAAGTGTCTTCGCAGAATCATGGGTATCGCTGGGATGATTACGTGTCAAATCAGCGATTGCACCGTGAGACTGAATTTGAGGCCTATTACCTGCATAGTCCGTCAGCGCCAACTTCGGCTATATGGGCATGTGGCACGCTACCTGAAACCGATCCTTCCATCGGGTTGTATCTGTAAGAGACAATCCGGCGTGGAGGAGGCCAAGGGGGCGCCCACAAGGCTCGTGGCTGGGGCAAGTTGATGTTTCTTGTCGAGAGCTGCTTGGTATGGGAAAGGAGCCTGCATGGGAACTCGCGCGTGGTGACCCCCGGGAGTGGCGTCGTAGGGTGGGCGAGGCGACGCGCCCCCCGGCGTATGCCCCCAATGATTGATTGATTGAGTTACCTGAAGAGGATCAAAATACTCTAGATCACTATGTTCACACTGTCAATTATGTTAATGGTAAATATGAAGTAGGTCTACCTTGGCAAATAAATGCCCCTGTGTTACCTTCCAATTATCACATAGTTAAGAGCCTCTTAAATAGTTCAATAAGAAAACTGAAGAAAAATCTGTCTAAATTGGAGTGCTATGATAAGATCATTAAAGATCAATTAAAGGATGATTTTATCGAAAAACTGGACGGAGCAGTAAATCATAATATAGGACATTATTTACCCCACCATGCAGTGGCTAAAGATTCATTAACCACCCCCATCAGAATAGTTTTCAATTGTAGTTTCAAAACTAAACAAGATGCTAGTTTAAATGACTGTCTGGAGACAGGACCGAATCTCTTGTCTAATCTAGGAGATGTCCTAGTAAAATTCAGAACAGATAAATTTGCTATGTGGCTGACATCTCTAAGGCTTTCCTAAGATTAGGTCTAAAAGAAGATAGAAATTTCACAAACTTCCTATGGCCTGAAAATATATATCAGGAAGATAGCCCCCTAGCCACATATAGGTTTAAGTCAGTTCTGTTTGGTTCTTGCTCAAGCCCCTTTCTATTAAATAAAACATTACAGTACCATTTTAAGGGTTCTGATAGCCCAGAATTGGGGAAGAACTTCTATATGGATAATTTGCAGGGGACAATAAATTCTGAGGAAGAACTAATACAAATTTATAATCTGGCTAATAAAGCGTGCAGGAAGGCCAGCCTCCCCTTACAGAGTTGGAATACTAATTCTCCAAGACTATAAGGGATAATCAGGAAGGATTTCCTTAATTATACGCCACCAGAGATCCAATCAGTATTAGGATTATGGTGGAATGTAAAAACTGATGAACTGAAATTAAAGTCTCCAGATTTTTCTGATGTGGTCCTAACAAAGAGAACACTCTTAAGTCAGGTCAGCCAAGTATTTGACCCCTTGGGTATAGTGAGCCCAATAACTATAAGGGGTAAATGTCTAATACAAAAGGCCTGGGGAGAACACCTCGATTGGGATACCCCCCTAGATGGGAAATATACAACAGAATGGGAGACTATAAGATCTGAGTTCAATAAGATAAATGAAGTTCACATAAGTAGGAGAATAAATGCTGATGGGCGACAACCCCAGCAACTACATATATTTTGTGATGCTTCAAAAAGTGCATACGGTGCAGTAGCTTATCTTAAAGCAGGAGAGGAATGTAAATTAATTATGTCTAAGGCTCGGGTTGCCTCAATTAAGCCTAGAACATTGCCTCAAATGGAGCTGGCTGCATTAGAATTAGGCACTAAATTAGCTCAATATCTAAGCAATTTATTACAAATTAGTGAAGTATATATGTGGACCGATAGTGAAATTTGCCTACACTGGTTAGTGAAAAATAACACAAAAATCCCTTATGTCAGGAATCGTGTTGGTAAGATAAATGACAGGTTCCACATTTCACTATAATCATGTTGCTACCAAGGAAAACCCAGCTGATATTTTGTCCAGAGGAACAACTATCCTCAAATTAAATACAGGATTATGGTTTAAAGGTCCTACCTGGCTGAAAAATAATAATGAATGGCCTAATCAAAAGGTCTATAGTAAGTCAGACATATCAGAAGATATAATCATGGAACCTATATTGATCCCAGATCCTGTTATGGATATAAAAAGGTTTTCCTTATTAAGCAAACTATTAAAGACTACTAAATTGGTCTTTAAATTCATAAAGTGGTATAGTTCTGACCCTTTGAAGTTTTGGGTTAGAACAATACAAAAACAGGAATTTCCTGAGGAATATCATATCTTAGCCTCGGCCCACCACCGTAGGAACAAACTAATCAAATCATTAGGTCTGTACCTAGATAATGAGGGCATCATTAGGTGTCGAGGAAGAATTTGGAATGCTGATCTTCCCGATAAAACCTGCAATCCCATACTAATTCCCAAGCGTCATCATCTTACTAAATTGATAGTGGATGAATCTCATGGGAACTCTTTACATGGTGGAATGGCTGATACATTAGCCTATATCAGGAGGGAATTCTGGATACCGCAGGGTAGACAGGCAGTTAAATACTACCTCAAATCTTGTATCAAATGCAAGAGATATGAGGGAAGACTGATCACCTATCCCTGGCCCCCTCAAGTCCCCATGGATCGAGTACAATCCTTAAAACCATTTGAGGTAGCTGGTGTCGACTATACTGGGGCAATAATAATTACAGGAGATAATACTCCCCCCCAAAAAGTATATGTCTGCTTATTTACTTGCACCTCTACAAGGGCTGTTCATTTAGAAATAGCTGATGATTTAAGTGCCGAAACATTTATTCAAGTGTTCCGGCGGTTTGTGGCTCGGCGGTCGTGTCCTCGGCGATTGATTAGCGATAATGCTACTAACTTCGTAGGAGCCTCCCCCATATTGTTAGAAATATTAAATCATCCATCAGTACAAAGATCTCTAGAGTTAAGGAAATGCTCATGGACCTCTACTACTCCTAGAGTTCCTTGGCAAAATGGTTTCACAGAAAGAATGATTGGCATTGTAAAGTCTTGTCTTAGGAAAACTCTCCACAAGACAAAAATAGGTCTAGAAGACTTGAAAACCATAGTGATTGAGATTGAGACCCGTATCAATAACCGACCCTTAACCTACTTAGATGATTCATCAGTAAATATAGAAGCTCTTACTCCCTCACATTTAATTTATGGGAGAAGACTGGAACCCTTTCCTTTGATAGATACAAGGGAAGATATACAAGATCCTACAATAAAAGACCCGGCTCAACATCTCCGGGAAGGTTATCATACCTTAAGTAAAATTTTAAGATCATGGGATAAGCATTGGAGTGCAGATTATTTACTGAGTCTAAGGGAAAAGTTTTATGGGGCTCAACCGCCAGAAAATCAAAGTCCAATCAAAGTAGGAGATATAGTAATCCTTAGGGGAGATATGCCTCGTTCGCAATGGCCTCTAGGAAAAATAGCAAAATTGCATACTGATGGAAAGGGGATTGTGGGGTCAGTGGAGTTACTAGTCAGGGGACAACGATGTGTGCGGACGGTAAATAATTTGATCCCCCTAGAGTTAGCTGAAGAGAGAAATGAAGACTTTAAGTCTGCGTCTTGGCAGGCCAACTTAGGGGATTCTCGACCTCGGAGGCAAGCTGCTTTAAAGTGTAAAACCACTTGGAGAAACCTCATTAAAGGGGGTCAAATTACCTGAAGCAACCCTTCATTTTTCGCCGGGCCCCAGTTGTGTAAATTATCCACTAAAAACCGCTCTAATTTTGAGTAAGGTTAATTTGAATGGTGGAAATTGGCGCCTACCGTCTGGAGTTCTGGATACGAACACAAATTCCACCTATGTATATATTATAATAGATTTGGTATATTAAGATGTAATTTGATATAAATTTGGTGGTATTCATCTATAATACCACAATTAATCAAAGGATTAACATAGTATAAGAATTGTGAGTGACCCACGTATGGGAGTAAAATATTATTGGAACATATACGTGGCGGTCACGAGCCAAGCTGAAAGGTTTTTTCAGTGGAGGTAATTTAGTAACGCGTCAGCCACTACGATATGAAGTTGGAGTGAGCGTTTTGATTATTATACACTAAGGTGTAGTCAACTCTCCTATCGGGCGAGCTCAGTAGGCTGAGGGTGGATACAGTGGGACTCTCTGAGACGAGGAGGCCTGGCAGTGGCGAGACTAGCAGTGGGGGTTACACCTACTACTGGTCCGCATGAGCAATGGTCACCGTGTACGGGAGTAGCTATAGGCATCTCCGGCAAACTGCAGCCGTCAGTTTTGAGGTTACTCCGGTTGATGAGCGTATAATGCGGTGAGGATGCAACACACTCTGGGTTTCATGTCTCTTGTTGCAGTGTACGCTCTACCGAGATGCGTAAAACTGAAGAGAAGGAGATGTTCTACGCCAAACTCGACTCTGTTTTAGACCAGTGTCCTCCTCGGGACACACTCATTGCCCTTGGGCGACTTCAATGCTACTACTGGCACTGTAGGAGATGGCTACGAGTTATGTGTTGGTCCCCATGGCTCCGGTACCAGAAACACCAACAGTTCTCTGCTTGTGAACTTGCAAGATCCAGAAGGTTGAGAATTGCAGGTTCTTGGTATCAGAGGCCAGAAGCCGCACCGCTGGACATGGTATAGTAATGCCGGAGGGGTAGCTAAGGAGATCGACCACATCCTCGTTAGTACTCGTTGGAGGATCCTCCAGAACTGCAGGTTTTACCGAGTGCTGACTTTTTGGAACAGATCACAGACTTGTTGTTGCTACACTTAAGCTTCATTTCAAGTCCAGATGAATCTCAGAGGTAACCATACTGTGTTTCATCTTGAGAAAACTGAAGGACTTGACATGTGCTCATGAGTATGCGGTGGCAGTCTCAAATCGGTTTGATGTGCTCGGTGCTTCGGGACCCTGTAGAATGTGGGATACTTCAAACGTGAAACTCTACAGGCTGCCAAGGAGTGTATTGGGGAGCGCCGAGGTCAAAGGGGTGGTTTTGTTTCTACGGAGACGCTGGAGAAAATCGAGGAGAGTCGCGCTGCAGGCTGGCTGGAACCGGGACCAGCACAGGGCTCTGTCACGCCGGACTAGAACCCTCCTGAGGAGAGACAAGGAGAGGTATGTCAGGAGTCTGGCTGAGGATGTCGAGGGTCATTTGAACGCTAATGACCTCCGACTCGCCTACCGAGCCCCGAAGAAGCTCCGTTCCAAGTCTCCTTCTCGGACGAGTGCTATTCGAACAGCAGATGGGCGCCTCGTGTCGGACATGGATGGGCAGATGGCTCGTTGGGCTGAGTACTTTGGGCAGTTGTTCACGGTGGACCCTCCAACTGAGCAGCTTCACACCACTGGGTTACAGGCAGTGGATGCCGATCCTCCCATTGACGAAACCGCACCCTCTCTTGACGAAGTCAGAGAGGCTGTAGGCAAAGTTGAGGGGTGGAAAGGCAGCTGGTTTTTGTAATATCATGCGGAGCTCCTCAAAGCTGGGGGTGAGGCCATGATCCGCGGGTTGCATGCTGTCCTGACTGCCGTGTGGCAATCAGGTACTATTCCTCCTGACTGGAAAAGGGGGCTGGTCGTCCCTATCTGGAAAGGAAAAAGGGGACCGTCAGGACTGCAACATTACCGCGGTATTACACTGCTCAGCGTACCAGGCAAGGTGCTTGCCCATCTATTACTGACACGGATTCGCAGTCATCTGGTGAAACATCAGAGACCTCAGCAGTCTGGGTTCACGCCTGGTAAGTCAACAACGGACCGTATCCTAGCGCTTCGTGTCCTGGTGGAACGCCGACGTGAATTTCGACAGGGGATGCGTGCAGCCTATGTTGATCTCAAGAAGGCGTTTGAATCGTGCATCGTGAGTCAACTCTGGGATCTTCTGCGACTTCGAGGGATTCCTTTCAAGGACTATTGGTTTGATAACGGTCTGTATTCTGGGACGGGGAGTGCTGTGAAGTGTGGGGCAGGTTTATCCAGCTTCTTTCCTGTGAATACAGGAGGAGGCAAGGGTACGTCCTTTCCCCTCACTTTTCAACGCTTGTATGGACTGGGTATTGGACAAGGTTGTAGATCAAAGTGATTGTGGAGCATCCGTCGGCAACACCATGATCACTGATCTTGTTTTTGCCGATGATGCAGTAATCTTTGCTGAGTCGCTGGAGGTCCTGGTGATGGCTCTCGGGCGCTGCACGAGGAGGCAAAGCCTTTGGGACTTGAGGTCTCCCGGCTCAAGACCAAGGTCCAGGTGTTTGGAAACTTACTAGATGAAGCAGTACAGTCTGTTTTGGTGTGGCGGGGCTTTGGAATTTTGGAAATTTTTACATCCCTTTGGTAGCGCAGCCCCAATAATGAGGGGGTCACGTAAAGAAGTTTACGGCGGTTTGGCATAGCCCACGGGTTTTTGACTCGCTCAGCGGGAGTTTTTGGGCGTTGTCGGTATTTGTGCAGGAGGAAAAGACCCGGGATTTTAAAGTCGCTTGGATCCCTGTCTTACCCATGGTTGTGAGCAGGAACTAAATAGTGACTTAAAGAGACGAATCAATGTTTTTAAAATAAGTGTCTGGGGATAGGGGGTACGCTGGGATATTACTTAAATCGCGATTGCCCCGTGGATGAACGAGGCCCATTACCTGCAAGTCCGTCAGCCCCAACCGGCTATATGGCATGTGCCGTCCCTAAAACCCGACCCTTCCCATGGGGTTTTGTATTGTAAGAGACAACCCGGGCGGGAGGAGGCAAAGGGGGCGCCCAAAAGGGCTCGGGGCGGGGGAAGTTGATGTTTCTTGTCGAGACTGTTGGTAGGGGAAAGGAGCCTGCTGGGAACTCGGGTGGTGACCCCGGGAGTGGCGTTAGGGGGGGGGGCGCGCGCCCCCGGCGTATCCCCCCAATGTTTGATTGTAGTCAATAAAAAATAGATAAATTTTAACCGATCAAGGGTTGAGAAGGAAAGGTGAAAAAACACACCAAGAATTCAGCTATGAGAAGCTTCTGTGGGCCCGACGAAGCGGCCATTTTTAGGGGAGGATCAGCCATCCCCACGCAGTCACGGTTCCACTACCACCCTTTTTGTAACTCTGCCCACCTCACATACAAACTTCCCCAAAGATAGAGATCAACCAAAACGACTTTAAGTTTGCGGGAAAATCAGTGCGCCCCTCCGAAAAGGGAAAGTTTACACGTTGACGCTATGTTTTTAGCAAAATAATGAGAAAATCAACCCTTACAAAGTAGTTTATTTTTGTTGGTCCCTTCCTCTGATGACCCTTTTTAAAGGCGAGTGGTACACGTCAGCAAAAATTTTAAGGGAAATCAGGCTTAATTCTTCCCCAAAACTTTCGGAGCTCCTTTCAAGCTTGGGGGTGTAGAGGTTCAGTGGGGAGTTGCCCTTTTAAGTGGCCCCAAAAATTTTTTTATGGGGGAAAATCGGGAGAATTTCCCGGAGTCAACTATTTTCCCAATCTTTTTTCAGTTATTTAACCCCCGTATACATCTCGAGCTGTTGGCAGGAGCTCCATCCCGTTTGGGAAAAACGTGCCCGTGTCTTTCAAAGCAGGGGCCCCAGTGGTCATTTAAAAAATTAAAAAAAACCATTTTTTAAAAATTGTGTTCTTTGGAAAAAAATAAATTTCCCCAAAACCTGAAAGAAAGCAACCCCCCCCCATTTTAAAAGGGAGGGGTTTTTTGGGCTTTCGTGTGTACGAGCTCGGGGGGGTCTGAGCCGGGGGGACGGTAAAACTTTTGTGGTCCTCCCCCACTCACACAAATTTCTTTCGTCACTCCCACACAGCCCCCCTGTCGAGAGGCCAAATTTTGTATTTCTTGCAAAATTAAAACCCTTTTTTTCCTTTGGCGCATTTACAGGGCTTTTTTCCGCGCCCCGGGAAAACCCCTTTCCCAAAGGGCAGTTTTAAAATTTCCTGTACGTACGAAGGCCATTACCAAAATGCGTAGATTTTCCTCCTTCAGTTTTCGGCGTAAGGTGTATTGGGATCAAATGTCGCCTTAACCCGCTCCTGGGTTTGTTTCACTTTTTTTTGTTCCCGGTTTTTTTTGGGGAGGGGAGTTCACCTCTCCGCCCGCCTTAAAACGGGGATCAAATTTTTCACTGTTCAAGCTTTAGCCTTTAAGCTTGCAAATTTCCTTTTATTGATCCCAGCCTTTTAAAAGAAAATGATTGTTTAAACGTTGTGACCCGTAGTTTTCACCCATTGAAATCCAGCAAAAACAGGAAAAAAACAGGGGATTGGGGGGAACGCTGGGGTATAAGTTAAAAAACTGAAAACTGTAAACCGCCATGGAGGGGGGAGAGGGGATACCCTCCCCCCAAAACCCCGGTGAGTGTGCAAGATGAGACGTCGCTGTCAGACATCGATTCGCCTTCGTTTTTTTTTATAGCTGGGAAGCAATTTAAAAATCTGCGGGGAAAATTTTGTAAAGGATTCGGGGCGCCAAGATCATCCGCGAAAGCCTGTACAACCACCGCCACTGCTGGGGAAAACTTTAGTTAGAGCAATAGGGTATCATAGCAGATTAGGTGAATTGGATAATCGCATGGGGGTTTCGGTCAATCAAAAAAATTTTTAACAGTTGTGTTGACCTCGATCGGTCGATCGTCGATGGGGCGGGGTGATAATTCCAAAAAACTACTACTCACAAAGTAAATCCACAACTACATCGTACGATCGCACACACAAAATTTGATCCCCATTAGATACTTTCTGATTTATAAATATAAATTGATTGGGGCGATAACAAAAAATAGGGAATACCTTGGGCTCGGAAAACATAAAAAAAACGATTTAAAACAAACACAACCGCAAGCCCAGGAAGACCACTTCTTAAAACCCTGCCTCCGACCCGGAGGGAAATTTTCCCCATAAAAGCCCCCAAGCCCCTAGATAGGGGTAAGGGAGGAGGGGTATAAGATACTTTGATCCTTCTAGACACTTTTTCATACCAACTACAAGGTTATTGCTATACAAAGCGCCCCCACGCCAGGATGAACCGGTGGGCCGAACCGCTGACCGAATGCAGGGGGCGCTACACGAAGACAAAGTCTACCAAGCGAGCCACCCCGACGGGTAAGGGAGGAGGGATGAGGATGAGGGGGGGGGGGAAATGGTATTCTATTTTTTTTGTTCTATTATTTTTTTTTTATTTCCAGTACTAAGTGGATCCCTTATAGTTTCATAATCCAGAATACGCGGAGCATTCAATTACTTTCCTTTTTTTATTTCTGTGTACCATTAACGACAAAAACAAATTTAATAGCATAACTAGGTACTGAAGAAAAAAAATGCAAAAAATGGGGCGATATATTTTTACTTTTGAGATAAAAAAAAAAAGGTATGTTTTCCAGTTACTAATAAAAGGAAAAATTAAATTTCTTTACATTGACATGAAAAAACTTAAGTACTTTTACAGAGTGAAAGTGATTTAAATAGATTTAAAATAAATTTTACTTTAAATCTAACCTCCCTGAGGAGATCTGATTATGCTTTTATTTTTACCCACGCAACACTGTGGACCCCGGGGGTAAGGGTTTTGTGAGTGTAATTTTTAGGGGGGTTTTTTTG
>JACEEZ010020072.1:0-47500 GCA_016584305.1 Chionoecetes opilio
TCATTAACAGCAGTGTTAAAGTAGAGTGCCGAGGTTATCTAAAGCTATATTGATCTAGCAGACTCCCCTAGATTATGCGGTACAGTTTTGACCCCGTATTACGGGGGATAGCCTTTTTAAAAATCAGACGACAGGATACTAAAAAAAACGTGGATGCGTATTTGATAGGGAGGATATGAAGCTATTAAAGTTACACTCACTAAGAGGCAATATATGGGCACGATATAAATGTTTAAGTGGTTAAGGGTCAATAAAGGGATGTAGGAAAGTCTTACGGCTAGTGATCAGGGTAAAACCCAAGAAGTCACGGATTCGAACGGAAAAGCGTAGGTTTTAAAAAAGAAATAGGGAGAACCTGTTTTTAAATAGGGTGGAAAATGATTGGAATGGACTCAGTCATCAGGTAGTTAGTGCAGTCAATAGGAGTTTTAAAAGGAGTCGGGGACAATTTCATGGATGGGGATGAAAGGTGGATAAGGTAGTGTTAAGTAACAGGAACTAACTCGTGTAGGTCTCCCAGCCTCTACACTATACACTAACACTACTTGTATTGACCGGGACGATGTTTCATTATTGACTCCAGTCAGACCATTTCCACGACAACTCCATTGTGCACAGTGCTAATTGTTGATTTAAAGAACAATATGTTGATTTAGAATATTAAATTCAAAACTGATTTTTGCTTTGTTTTAGAACATAAGCTATGTCAAATAGGAGTATATTCGTAATTTCGTGACATACCTAATAAATATGCTAATTAGACAATTTATGGACAAAATTTAAAAATATACACAGTAGCATCTTGCAGTTTTACATCATTGAGAACTTAAAACTTAGGTCTAGACACCCATAGGAACTCTATAGGCGGTTTAATAAGGAAGATAATACGAATATGCTAATTAGGTCAATTATGCAAATTGCTAAACCCAATCCCAAACTAGCATCCAGCAGTTTCTGCATCCTTAGGATGTGTACATTACATTTCAAGCATAAAACCTTACTGTACTCAACAGTTCCATTTTCACTATAGGGCATATAGGGACGGCTACCGTAGTAGACTAAAAATTAAGTGACAAGAGTCACTAGAGCAGATTTTTTTACTTCCACCAACTAGTGCTCACCATGGTGCATTTTTGTGTGAGAATGAATTTCCATTCTAGATAAGCTCAAGTTAATTATAGCCTATATAGTAGGCTACTATGAAATACCAGCTATACGATAGCGACTTCAATACAAGATTTCCTAGATAAAGGAAGCAAATATATAAATAAACAAATGCAATCACTGAAAATTAAAACTTCATTCAAAAAGGGAAAAAAACGGAAAGCCAGAACCTGTCATGCCCTGCCACCTATAGCTACATGTAATAGTAGGAAACCCCAAGGAAGGCCAAATTTTAACAGCAAAGCTACGCTACCTTTTTTTACAACTATAGGATTCGTACAGTAATTAAGTATATCATCGAGTGCGCTTATATTAATTCACATTACTGTGTAACGAAAAACGCAAAGATATACGTAAAAAGACAGGGGAAGGTGAGAAATAATGTATAAATAATGAGAACAAAATGAGGTCGCTAATGGTGAGATATGCCGAGCTGTCTCTTGACTGAGGAATGGCAGCTAGGCTGCTTCCTGACGAAGAACAAATCATGTCGCTACATGGTGAGATGCATTACACCGATATTGTGGAGGACAGGCTGCCACCTGACGAAGAACACACAGGCAGTTGAGAGAGGCCCCCTGCCTCAGCGGGTCTCGCTTCCCCGTGACTGGGTGTGTCAGGTGGCCTCCTGAGGGGAGAAATAACATGCTCCCGTTACATGTTTGAGTTTACCGCGCTGCCCGGTGACAGAGGGATGCAAGGCAAGGCCCTCCTGACAGAACGCCACGCCCTGTATACATCCCAACCGTAACAGCAAAGCTACGCTTCCTTGATTTACAAGAAGATTCGTCTCTCATCGAGTGTGCTTATATATATTCACATTACTGGGTAATACGACGCAAAAGATATACTTAAGAAAGACAGTGAAGATGAGAAAAAATGTATAAATGATCAGAGTATCCTACGGCGAATTAATCCGCCACGGAAATCTCCGGCCGTGGGGTCGGCTGGGGGGAGGCAGGAGCCGGCAGCAAGCTGTTCCCTCTCCGCGCAGGGGGAAATGAAATGAAAAGTAACATCGTACCTCTGGCGCGCTACATGGCATCCGAAAACACAACCTTCTGGATAACCAAACCTCCCAGACCGCTACACCCGCAGCCCACAGCTGCCCACTGAGCCCCACTCTGAGGCTGAGCCAGGCAGCCGCCCGTGGAAGGTTATGCTGCTCTCGAAACCTACCTCAACGCACAACAGTGTAACCCGCTCGCCCCTCGGGGCTCGGGTTGCTGAGCTGGTCTACACTACTGCCTGGTTTCCCTATTTTCACTTTCAAACGTTTCTCTGGACCTGACAGCCACGTGAGCAGATTTTGTCCCAGTGCTCCGTGTTAAAGCTTGTTAAATGATTTAGCTGAACTGTAACTCTGTGTCGTGATTCCTGTGAACCGAGGCGCTCCCCACAGGGCCTGTAGTGGCTGCCAGGACGTCCTTGTTTTTTTTACCGCGTTGCTCAAAGTGGTTGCCCGATTTCATTCTGTCGCTCTTGCGTCCGTTGGTGAGTACAACGTCGAAACCCCGCTGGTCACTGGCGTAGGACCAGTGACACAAGGAGTGTGCATCAGAGGGCTAATTATAGGAAGGGAAACACTAAGGATGGAAAAACCTGCTGTTAGGGACAGGCGAGAAACCCCCACGGGGCAGCTCCACTTGTGTCCTGCGACGCTCATTAAATGGGCGGGACACGCTGGTGTGGTAGCTGTAGCCTGTAGGCAGTTTTTTTTGTTTGCAGTTTGAATGTTTACAAAAAAAAATTTATTTAAAATTTGTGCCTATAGCGCCTGTAAGCAGTTACTTCTAGGCTCGAATGGTAGACCCTGGAGGCTCACTTGAAGGGTGTGATGGGGTTTGGCCCTCGCCCCTGGTGGTGCAGGTAGGGTTTTTATAGTGACGCCTGTGATTAGAGGCTCACGCTATTCATAAACGCGGGTAAAATGTCACTTGCCTTTTTATGTCCAACAAATTGCTGTAGGTATATCAATATATCAGCTGATGGTACAGGCAAGGCTGGGTACTCATGCTACAATACATGGCTATAACGTACACGGTTTTTTCGCCACGATCATGAGTTTTTTTTGAAATATTTTTTTCCTTCATAATATTGTACCCCCTCTCCCCTAACGATTATATTGTCCTCCTACCAGACTGGAGGGTCCTGACTCCCCCCTTTTAAACCCCTTTGACCTGACCCCCACTTTGGAAAGGGTTTGGTCAGGGCTTGACCCCGCCTGAAGAACTGTCACCCCTAGGTGTTGCCACTTGAAGAACCGTCACCCTGCCAAACTCTGAGGGACGGGGTCTTCAGGTGATCCGAAACAATTGCCTCTGGCGGGACTTATGGTTATGCCCCCTTGGCGGGAATTATCAAATAAAAAACCGTAAAAACACATTTAAAAAATGCCATTATGAGACTTTCAGAAATATGCATGAATTTAAACTTTTTGCCATTTAATATTTTGTGAAAAACTTTTTTTCATGGAGAATATCAATAGAAGCGGAATTTAATTAGCTTTTTCCCTTGATATATTTCCTTTTCTGATAAATGAATGACAACCATGCATAAATTAGCGTTAACTAAATAAATAACATCATGAAATCGGGTAATTTCCCAGATTTCATGATTTATTTATTTAGTTAAAGCTAATTTATTCATGGTTTTTAATTCATTTATCAGAAAAGGAAATATATCAATGGAAAGCTAATTAAATTCCGCTTCTATTGATATTCGCCATGTAAAACGTTTTTTTCACAAATATTAATGGCGAAAAGTTTAAGTTCATGCATATTTTTTGAAAGTCTCATAATGGCATTTCTTTATGGTGTTTTACGGATTTTTATTTTATAATATTATAGAACAAAACATTTCCGAAGATAACAGTATTTTTTTTATACTGATAACCCTAATTAGGTAGGAAATTATCCGATTTCATGATTTTTTATATATAGTTTAACGCTAATTTATGCATGCCGCTAATTCATTTATCACTAAACGAAATATATTCAATAGAAAGCTAATTAAAAATGCGCTTCTATTGTATTCTCCATGTAAATGTTTGCGAGCAAAAAATTAAATGGCGAAGAGGTAAAATTACTGCTATTTTTTGAAAGTTCTCATAATGGCATTTTCTTTGGGGTGTTTTTTACGGTTTTTTTTTTTGATAATATATAGAACAAAACCTTTCCGAAGATAACAGTATACTTTTTATACTGATAAACATTATATTAGGTAGGTAAACTTGTACGGGGAGCGGAGCGGGTGGTATCCTTTTGGTGTGCCCTCACGGGGGATCCACCAGGCCTTATCTCTCGGTGGCCACGGCTTAATGCGGTTGAGTCACGGGTGTTCCATATGCGAGGTTTAAACTCGCGCCTATTACTTAACACAGGGCTGATACACGTATATGTAGCGTTTTCTATCGATTTTCATTTATATTTTTTCATGTCAAACTACTGTTCGAGTCGTGTTATCCTTCTAACATATAATAATAACTTGCATACTAAATTACGTATTGAATTAACAACTATTATCACAAGTGTAACCATTACTACCATGCCATACACGGATATTTTTCATGTCACTTAATACATCAAATAACCGGTATTTTTAGAAACATCATGATCTATATATCTGTACAGTTAAGGCTTTAGAATATATGTATCTTTTACAAGTTAGCACACATGAGAAAAGGAATTGCTTCACCTTTTGTTAGACCAAAGGATGGATCACTAAAACAAATGTACGTAAGTCAGTTGTTTATGGCTAGCATTAATGTAACGTCATCTCGTGACCAAAGCAGGAAACGGGAGGAACGACTGGACAGAAGTCAGGAGGAGGAAGAAAGAAGTTCCCTCGGACCACACTTTACACGGACCCAACCTCTCACTGACCTCCAATCCGACACTCCCTGGCTGTGTTAAAGAACATTCATGTGTACTGGTTGTAATCCTCTACGCTTTCTTATGGGCCTCTAATAAATATGTGATAAAAGCTGAACATACCATATTTGACTCAACCAAATAAGTTCTACTAATATACACGACTTTATACTACTACATAAAATCGAAATTTTCGATGATTTATCAATCTGAACAATCATGTATGCTGCAACTGACAATAAAGTGAGCTCACATTTTTTTTGTTAGGAATAGGTCTGTTGAAGCCCTAACGTGCAGCGGGCGGCTGGCGCGAAGGCTGCCGTAGGTAGGCAAGGAGTCCTGCTGCTGTGCTGACTGCTGAGGTAAGTTGTGGTTTCTAGTGCTCTTGTTATAATTTTGACTGTCTCGATAATTCTCTTCTCTGCCCATGAATATTATAAGAAATCGATTGCTGTTGTTCTTTGGAGCGTGTGGTGGACATGTTTGGTGTGATAACAAGCTGGTTGGTCTTGGGGTGCGGCAAGCTCTTCACCCAACTTGCTGTTAGATAATGTTTTTCGCACGGTGGGGGACTTGAGCGATCTTTTTTTTAGACTTCAGGTAAGAAGGCAGACTTATTGAAACTAGTGCTCGGGAACTCTCAGTGGTGAGTCAGACATCTTCGTGAAGCTCCCCTTGTACACTCCCCGCCATAGCCCGGCAAAAAGTCCGCTCCACAAGTCCCAAACCTTCCTGCGTGTCACTTCCTTTTAAATGCCTGTATCTACGGTCCTAGATTTAGAAGGGGCACACACACAGACCACACACACACACACCACACACCCACCAAACACACACACCTGTTGTATCTCTGATACTCTGCGAGGAGAGAGAGAGAGATTGTACAAACATCTGTGTACTCATCACAGCAGGAGATGTCACTCACTCCTTGCTGATGATGCCTGAACACAGGTGCTGGACATCTCGTGATTGGACCCGCAACACCTAGAGAAATACTGGGTAAATGTCCCCCTGAGTTAGGCCTACAGCCCCTTTCCGCGCGACTACAACGTCGATGGCTAGTGGTTCAGTGAGCTAGGCTCCTGCCTCTTCGGCGTTACATTCTCGGCTACTCTCACTTTAGGCGAGCGGTCCTGACTCTGCCTGGATTCGAGTTTATGAGGGCATCGCCGCTCCACTTCTTTCATATGGCCACTTGTCAAGAGTTGGCCATCATATCTCCAGACTTCCCTGAACCAATCCTTAGAATTCACGCATGTGAACACATAAGCCAAAGCTCCCTTTTCAACTACCATGTCACCTTCACAAAGGCCAGGCCCTACTTCTTGAATGAGTTGCAGGAATCGTTTTGGTAGACAAGGCTGCTCTAGGATCACACCACTAAAGCTATGGTGGGTCCTTCCATTTAGGGATTTATCTCAGGATGGTGCAGTACCGTTCGCCAGCTCACTCCTCTGTCAAATTCCCTCTGGCCTTCAAGGACCATAGTCCCAAGAAGGAATCTTGACTCTCATGGTTAGCCACAAGGGGACTTATCAAGCCTGCTGGTGACCGATCCCTCGGAAGTGGTGTCATCCGTTCGTGTCGCCGTCGGCCAAGCCTGATGGGTGGAATACTGCATCACACAACTCATGTTCCATAGCTGAATAACACAAGCAAGTGTCCCGCCAGCCACCCTTCACCTACGGCCCTTCTACTGCTATTCCCGTAGTGTGGAACCCGAAGGCATCGTTACTATTCTACCACGGTGATCTCTCTGCGGGTATTGTCATATTGAAGTTAGCTTAGGAGGGAACCAACACGTGAACCACCTTCATTATGCCATATGGGACGGTTCCAGTATTGCAGAGGACCGAGTGTGCTTTCGGCAGCCACTGGCGATGCATTCTGCTTGCGCGGTGATAGGGGCCCTGCACTTTCATACATCTAACTTTTGTGAAGTGGTGATGACGTCTGGTGCTGTGTATGTGATGTGGACTCGTTATACACATCTCCACCCTACCTGAAGTACTTACCAGGTTGTCGCAATTCGGGATTCACCCTCAACGGAGACAAAAATTGTGGTCGCTGCGCCTCAGGATAACACTTCTGTTGTTTTCCAGCTCTCGAATATGGCATCGCGGCGGAATCAAGAGAAAAGTCAGTGCGTGCATCAGGACTTTTCCCACCCCCATCTAACCTTGACGGACGTCGGTCATCCATGGGCCTAGGTTAAATCAGTTTGGCTGAGTTTTACCCCTGATTATATCGTGCCGCTGGCTTCACTAGCCCGCTACGCCCTCTGACGAAACCCAAGAGACATTCTTTTGGACCCCGGACCACGATAGGCCGTTCCGCCTGCGTGGAAGACAAGCCCATCCAGATCCACCAGTTTTTCCGCTCCTTCGACTCCAGTCCCTGCCCACTATCCTACCAGACGGATGCTTCGTCGCGTCTCAACGGCCTAGGTAAATCCCTCACTGCAAGACTCATGGCCAATGGGCCAGGTTCCGTCTCGTTTCAATATGGCTCTCGGTTCCCTTACCGATGCCTGAGACCCGTTAATGGCACCATTTGAATTGTGGAGATGTTGGCTGTGAGTCTGGGCGATGCGACCAAGTGTAAGTTCTACATTGGGTGGGACTTCAGAACTTCCACCTTGATTACCGGCACCACCGCCCACTCATTCCCATTCTTAATCACGTACAAACAACGCTGGACGCTGTAGAGAACTCTCGCCTCCAGGCGCCTATATAAAAGAGAAGCGTTCGTTCGCCATATGTCCCTCACAGCAGTGTGTCGCGCGGGTCAATCGCTCTTGCATCCCTGACGCCTTGTCCCGCGCCCCTGTCAGTCGCCCCAACTCTTTGAGACTAAACGGTGTGCGCAATCGTGGCCGGGCCTCCCTTAGAACCGTAGTGACTGTGGTGAAGCCGATCCAAGCATTCCGCGGAAGAGGATGATCGACAGACCCTCCGAGGATCTCCGTGCAGCAGCGATCCGCCGACCCTGAGTACGGTCCCGCCTACTCAACTGCGTAACTTCGGGAGTTCCCTGCGCAAACCGCTACGACCTTCAAACTCCTGTACCGTCCGTAATTGGGAAAGATACGGGGACGTAACTCTAAGCGCCGATGGTGATCCTCGTCCTGTACGGAGCAAGGGTTGTGATGGTTCCCTTGCTGCCTTACGCGCCGCGCACCTTGACGCCACTTGCATGACGCCACCAGTTGTTGATGGCCGACTAACGACGGGCGAGGCAGGCGTCTCCGGCCAGGCATTATCTGACATCACCAAGCACAGTTCAAGCCTGTGAGCGATGCGCAGATCCTCCTGCCGAGCAGCAAGGACACTCCCTACTGAGTGACGACCTGCACCCTACGAGGCCCTTTGAGTCCGTGTCGGCCGATATTCTTTTCGTAGCAGGAAAGTCCTTCTAGTGTCCGTCGACCGACTCTCATGTTGCCTGTTTTTGGTTCGTTCCCCTTGCCAAAGGCGACACCTGGCACAGGTCCGCCGCTACCATCAGAATCTTCTGCCGCTACTTCCGAAAGTTGGTGTTCCGCCTCCGCCTACGGTATCCGACCGGCGGCCCCACAATTCACCAGCCAGAGTTTCCGGCAATTCATGGATCGATAGGAGGAGTACCGACATGTGGTCTCGTCCGCCCACATTAACCCACATTCAAATGGTCATTGGGCCGCGGGCACCGCATTGAAGTCCTGTGAAGCACTTCATACTCCAAGGTGGCGCCTCTGGCAACATTGACTGTGATGAGTTCGACCGCGGAGTTCTACTGGAACTAAACTGAGCGCACCACTCCCAACCTCACCAGGACGTTCCCCTGCCGCAATGATACTTCTAATGGACATCCGCTTAGGTCCCTTGTTGTCCTGGCCCCACCCCCCTAGTCCTTCTCCCTAGGATTGCAGGTCAAGAGCCGACAGACTGTGACCGTAAATCCGTGGCAGCTGCCCGTGCCGAGGACGTTACAGCTCGGTCCGACCACCACGCCGCCCCTTACAACTCAGGTTTGAATGTATGGCCAGCATGTCCGCCTTCAGGACCCAACGATGCTCACCTGCTTTGACAAGGTCGTGTGTGGTTGTAATGGGTCTCACCTAGTGTCTGTGGTATCTGGCGAAACCGCCGTAATTGCTTCGCCCAGCGCAGTGCCATAGCGATGACTCCCGCCTCATGTGAATCCACACAAGTGTTTATCCTCCCCTGTTCCCGGTCGCTCTGTGAGTGGCTTTCCAGAACAAAGAGTCCGACTCCGAGAATGAAACTACAGCGTGAGAGGGATAGTGGAGGTGTAGGATAGGGAAATATCACACTGTATCAATACTAAATCATGTCCGTAGAATATATATGGAATATGTATGTATAATCGTCACCGACAAATAATAAGACCTCCACGTCTGGTAAGCGGAATATAGATCGTTGCCGGGGAGTGGCAGCTAGCGAGCGTGATGTACATAAATATACTGAACCCCCGTTGTGACCCAAACCTTGTATCTCTAGGAAGATAATAAAAATCTAAAAAAATCACTAATCTACGAAGCTTCCTAAGGGGACTTCCCTTTCCCCTGGATCACGTGGATAAGCTGATAATCATCAGCTGCTTCAATTATCTCCATTGTGATTCCCACACAAAACTACTAACGATTTAACAAAACATTTACCCTAACCTAAATCTGACCGTGTTTAAATATAACGCTGTTCCAGAGAAGGCGGGACACTGGCCTTGGCGTCCAGGGAGGCTGCAGGCAAGGGATCCCCAAACACCAGGGCCCTGATCCTCACTTACTAATTATATTTACTCTTAAATTTACTCGTTAAGTTTAAAGTTGGTATTACGGAAATGCATATGCTATCCTCATCCACTTTGAGTGTAGGTATTAGTAGATCCCGTCGGGCTACTTTGAGTGTAAGGCCCGGTGCTAAGGAACGCTTGTTTACAAAACCAAACTACCGAAATGAAAAAAAATATATTTCTAACAAAAATGAAGAAATGTATCTTTTTGAAGATTAATCATTATTAGATAAACAGTATAAAGCCATAAATAATGTTTAACACGGAAGAATATGTTGAAAATTTGTATAAATCGACGATTATAAAGGTTTGCCGTGAATGTTTTCACTTTGCAGTCAATACACGGTGTTTCCTGTACAAACGTTTTTCATCTGTAAGGTTTTGACGGTGATGTGACGCTCTTTGTGTGTATTAAATGCTTGTATATAGGGGAGAGAGATGAGGGACATTGTAGCTCAGTAAACACCCGGTCGGGGAAAAGATAGGCGGGGGTGCTCTGTAAAATTTTGGGTACCCCGGTTTCCCAGGGTTATCTCAAAACAGTCAGCCGAGGGGCGGGTCACCCAGGGGGACGGTTTAGGGCCCTTTCCGCCCACATTCAGTACCCCCAAAAGTAGGCGCCCAATCACCCAAATGTAGAGTTTTTTTCGCCCACACCCCAAGGGGGCAGTTCCCCCCAACTAAATTTGGCCCTCGCCCACAAGTATTTTTCCCAACAATGGGTAAAAAGGAGAAAGATTTTTCAGGTCGTTTTAAGACACCAACTACTTTTTTTTGGCCTACAATAGTTCCCCTGTTGAAATGGTGTAGTTTTTTTTTTGCGCAAATCAAAAAACCCACCCAAAACAGAAAAAAAGGGAAACCAAAACCTAACTTATGTTTTAATAAAAACCCTTTAACCCAAAATCAAACCCCAAACCCTTTACAGGTTTTAAAGAAACCTGCCTAACTTTTAACCAAAAAATATACTTTTTTTAATTTTTTTTTTTTTGGGTTTGGGCGTAAAAAAAAAACTAGCACCTTAGAACAAGAAACCTATTGTAGGGTAAGAAAAAGTTTTTGGTGCCCTCTAAAAAAACGAACGTGAAACTCTCCTCCATTAAACCCACAAAGCACAAATCATGTGGGTAAAAAACTTTTTTTTTAAAACCCCAAAAAAAGAGAAACATACAAAAAAAAAATGTATGAAAACAAATTTTAAAAATTATATTAGAAAAAAAAAAAAAAAACTGTAAAACTCTTGTAAAAAAAAAAAACGCAAATCTTTGGGCAAGTGCTAAGCTTTCAGAGAGGGGAAGTTGATGTACTTAGAATTTTTGGGGGAAAAGCGCTAAGAATACAGAGAGAGTGTAATGGGGGAAATTTAAATTTTGATAATTCTGACTTTTTTAAATTTGGGGGAAATTTTATTTTTTGGAAATAAAAAAAGAAAAAGATAGACATAAAAAATTATCCCATGAACCCAACTAACATTTTCGAGCCACTTAGTGAATTTAAATTAAAAACCCCCCAACCTAAGACGCCATTTTTTCAAAATTTTTGGACGCCAACTCAATTTGGCGTGCACAAAAAGGGATTTTTATCTAATGTGGGAAAAAAGGACTCCCCCGAGTGGGCAAACCCTGATTTTGGGCGAAAACCCTTTTTGGGTTTGTGGGCGAACTGACTTTGGGCGAAATAAACCGGATCCCATGGGACCCATGGGACACAGGATCAAAAGGGGTTTTGCCAGCACTTTCTGTCTTTTGACCCCTTTAAATTGAGGGCAGACGGGATATAAAAAACCCCATGTTCCGCGGCTCTTCATTTTAAAGGGACAACATACCTCCAGACACATCATGCAACCCCCCAAGAAGAACCTAAAAAAAGGGAAAGTCCAATTGGTTTGCCGAAAAAACTCTCTAAAAATGCTTTTTTTTCCCTCCGCCAAAGAAAATGTCTTTACCGGCCGCTACGGAAAAAAAACGTTACCTCCCCAGGATAAAAAGGGCGAGTTTGGGGGTTGAAGCGCCGAGTCTGTGACGAGGTAACCCCTATTTTTTGGGGAGAAGGGAACTTAAATACAACCTTTAAATAAAATTTGGGGGGGCTAGTTTTGGGGGAATTTTGTTTTTACACGATAATTGCATGTTGAAAAATAAGGTCTTCCATTTATAACGATTACCCGGGACATAGAAGTTTGGTTTAAAAAGGATGGGGAAGGACAGAAAATTTAGAAAAAACTGCGGGGTTATTAAAATTTCCCCCCAAAAATTGCCCAAGGGTACTACATAAAACTTTTGGCCGTGGGCCCAAATTTTTCCGGCGATTGCCTTTTTAGGCTAGATAAATTCAGGAGGGGGAAATGGAAAGGTGGATGTAGGTATTTTGTAAGAAACCCGGAACTATCACGTGGGGTTCAGGGCCCTTTTTGGGAACTTTTTTATGTTTTGATTTTCGGGCCCAAGTTCCATTTTTTTATTTTGGGATATTACAGTACCCAACATATCAATTTTTACACTTGTTTCTACATTAAAAGGTTTTAAATACCCCGGGAAAACTTTAAAAAGGGTTTGGTTTTGGGGAAAGTGGTTAGGGTTTAAAGAAAGGGCCACGTTAATTTGTCAATGGCACTCTTCCCCCCCAAATTTTCCCCTGTCGGCGAGAAATTTTCGGGTTTGGGGTTTCTCGATAATTCCCATCGGGGACAGTTCCATAAAAACCCCTGGGCATTGAATTTTCGTGACCTAACCTCGCAGGGGGGGAGGGGGGGTTCCCAAAAGCCCAAAACCTGCCCCCCCCTTTTTTGGGGAATTTTTTAATTTCCCCTTTCTGGAGTAACAAATTTTTTAAAAGACGGTATTCCCACTATGGCGCAGTTTTTTTTTATAAAACTTGATATTTCGGTGCACAATATTACAATTATTCATTTTTTATACCCCCGTGTTTCTTCAATCCGGGGAATTTCCCTTTTCAGCAAAAGCTTTCCCAAAAGATAGGTTGGGGAAACCCAAATTTAGGTAACCAAATTTCCCACCTCGCAGGTTAGGGTTTGTGAAACAGCGTTGGGGTTGGGGCCTAAATAGCAAGGTTTGGGAAAAAAAAATAGCAACTCCAGGGGTATTGATAAAAATCATAACTCATTTTATTGATTTAAAATTACAGTTTCCAGCAGCCGGGGAAAGGACCTGTAGCACGGAAGGACTGTTTAATTTATATTGAATTTTTTTTTGGCCATGTATTTTTTACATATGAAAAAATTTACATATGTGTAAAGGGCCCGGGCCAAAAAAGCCGAAGCTTTTAAGGCCTGAAAAACTTTTATACCTAATAAAATAGCCAAAGGGGCCGGGGCAGGGGCCTTTTTAAAAAAATAACATTTTTTGGATGATAATATGGAAATTAAAAAATAGTAAACCCAATCTTTTAAAAAGCATAAAAAAAAAAAATTTTTAATAAACCTAAAAAAAAAAAAAAAAAAAAATATGACATTTTTTGGTTTTTAAAGAGTTTTTAAAAATTTTTATTGTATTTGTCAAGATGCTTTTTTAAACAAGTTATGTTTGAAAGATTTTTAAATTTTTAAACAGAATAAAATGTTCTGGTAAGTTGTTCCAGCTTTTAGTTCCTCTTGACAAGATACTCTGTTGTGCATGTGATGTCCTGCACAATGGTATAACGTAAATCATGTGGTCTTCGGGTTACATTGTAGGGTATTGCTCTAAAGCCAAGGTCTAAAGGTAAAGAGTGTATGGATTTATGTACAAAAAGATTGGTTTGAAGGAGTATGATATCTGGAAGCTTTAATAACTTGAAGTCTCGGAAAATACTGATGGTATGGTCATAACGATTTTTAAAGAACATAACACGTAAAAACTTTTTCTGACTAATAAAGAGGCTGTCAATGAAGGTGTTATAGGCACCTCCCCATAAAGATGAACAATATAAAAGAGTGGATATATTAGGGTAAAATAAACTTGTAGTAAACATTTTACATTCAAATAGTGCCTTAGTCTGTAAAGTATGCCTGTGTTATAACGATATCCTAGATTTCACCATATCAATATGTTCTTTCCATTTCAACTTACTATCTATATATATCCCTAGAAATTTAAATTCGAAAACCTCATGTAATGATAGATCATTTATCTTTATTTGTGTGTGTACTGGCTGAGTCATAAGGGGACTGGAGACCATAAAGCAAGTTTTATTAATATTTAAAGTTAATTTGTTGCTCTTAATCCAATTTGAAACTTTATTTAATTCTTCATTCAATGTAATTGTAATATTTTCAAGATTGTGGCCTTGAATAAAGATTGTGGTATCATCAGCGAAAAGTATGAATTCAAGTTTATTACTGCTACGAATGATGTCATTTATGTATATTAAAAAAAGGACAGGACCAAGAATTGAACCCTGGGGTACTCCACGTGAGAGACGTTGGTACAACGTCCTCCAAAAATCAAAGACTCACATAGCCAGATATAAGAAGGAGCAGAAGCAGACTGGTAATTATATTTATTCCTAGTGTCTTTTGTGAGATTTTATCTAACCTAAATTTTCTGCTGCCAGTATTGTTCTTGCTGCTTTCATATTGCTGTTATGATGCCAATAGATAGTTTAAATATCTGTGTACATTTAATTTAATTATTAGCAGTTTCTGTCACACTGGATTAAGATGTTTTTGAAGGTGTAAGTTATCAGCGACATAGAAATACAGTAAAGGCTGGTTCCCACTAGCCCGCTTGTACGGCCGCCGCACAACAACAATGAACAACAATGACATCACAAAAAAGTCGACCGCACCGCCTCCATATAAAGTTAAACTCAAGTCATCTCTCACGCTCTGCGGTGTCCGCTCGAGCAGAGGTGCAAACTGTGCCCAGTTACCACAAATACCACTCAAGCGGTGATGATGGTGATGTCATTGTTGGGCGGTGTACGGCAACGGCGGCCGTACAGGCGGGGTAATGGGAACCGGCCTTCAACCCTAACTTCTACGGAACTCTACATTATTAAATATTGTTTTAGCAAACTTTTTCTGGCAATGCGGTATTTGCGTATTTTTAAAAATAAGTCATTAAGTTTGGTAAATGCGTTTGTCGGTGCGGTTGTTTGCCGGCCGAACATGTACACGCAGGTTGGTCGTTGACAGTGGAAAGAAAGCCAAGCGTGTGGTGAGCGCCGATCATTCATTATATGGAAATGTGCATAAATACCAAATTATCACCTCATAAAACTAACATTTGTTAAATGAAAACATATCGGATTACTCAGCTATAACGTAATCTCATACAACTAACAACGTTTGTTATATGCTAAAAGTTATAATCGCTCGGCTCTAACGTAACCGCATAAAACTAACGTTTGTTATATACTAAAACTGTGGATCCATCGGATATAACGTCACCTCATAAAACTAATGTTTGTTATATGATAAAAGTGGATCCATCGGATATAACGTAACCTACTTCCCCCAATTTTTTTGTTTAAGCTACTGTTTACTGTACAACAAAAGGTAATCAGCAATAATAAATGAAAGTTTAATTCACAGGTGGTGGTCCTTGCACAACGTCATTGACTGCTATAGACGAGCTGGTCTACGATATTGTCGGCCGCAATTCTACAGTTTTTGTTGGGGTTAAGGAACCCTATGCTTTTGAGAGTTGTCTGGGGCAGCTGAGGAAGCCAGACGCATATGCACCATTGACTGCAAGGTATGTTTCGCAGGGAATTACATTTAATTTATACACATAAGGTTTTTTTGGAGGATGTGTGACACACAGGGGTCAAAGGGCATTACAGTAAAAAAAAACTAAATGTTGCCTATTTCTGTGCCTAAGATATTTTTCACCTTAATGATCCTCTCTCCAACTAATCAACATGTATTACTCATGAAACAAATTTGTGATCCTACATTTGTTTATTTTCAGCTATAATCCTGGTTCTATTGAGGCAGTAGCGCAGGCTGGGATACTAGCGAGCTCCTCCTTAACTGTGGATGCTCAGCATGTAGCACCACTTCAGTGGCACACACCTTTTGCTGCTGCAACATCACCTTACGCTGCACCCTCACCTTCTGCTGCTTCACCAACTACCGCTGTTACACCACCTGAGGCTATTCCACCACCTTACGCTGCTCCATCACCTACTCCTGCCGTACACTCTGTTGCCGTGCACTCTGTTAACTGTTCCTTTGTGGACTGCAACAAAGCTAACAAAGCTAAGTATGATTATTATAATGCAGGACTTGAAACACAGGTGTTAATGCAAGAATACTATCGCCGCAAACTTGAAAATTTGGAATAAACTTTGATGAGCTGTGTATGATACAAGGGATGCGTAACTTTAGTTATGAGAGGAGATTGAAGTTATTAAAATTACACTCACTCGTGAGACGCAGAGTAAGGGGCGATCTGATAGAAATTTTTAAGTGGATAAAGGGGTTTCATAAAGGAGAGGTAGGAAAAGTTCTTACGGCTTTTAACCAGGGTAGAACAAGAAGTAACGGATTCAAGCTGGAAAAGCGTAGATTTAGAAAGGAAATAGGGAAAAACTGGTTCACAAATAGGGTGGTGAATGAATGGCATGGTCTCAGTAGACAGGTAGTTAGTGCGGAGTCATTAGGGAGCTTTAAAGAGGAGCTGGATAGGTTCATGGATGGGGATGAAAGGTGGATGTAGGTAGTGTTAGGTGACAGGAACTACGAAGTGTAGGCCTCGCGGCCTCTTGTAGCTTCCTTATTTTCTTATGTTCCTATGTATGGGGTTGGCAATAAACAGCTATTTTTGTGATTATAATTTGTTTAAATTTGTATATATATATATATATATATATAAAGGCCGGGACGTCTAATCTCTTAATTGGCGTCGCGGCAAGATCACAGAAAAGTGGGAGGCGAGTGCTAGGTAAAATACATTTAAGAGGTATGGAGGTGATAATTTCTAGGAAAACTTTCAAAGGTAATTAGCCAGGTGTTCAGACTGAAATATCTTCGTCGTGTTGCTACAAGAGAGAGTGCGAACGGCAACAATGCGCAAATGTATATTCTTTGAAGATATATCGAATACATATATATACCAATTATGTGTGGAATTAATAACCACTGCAATAATCTGTGTAGTACATACTAGACTTTGCATAGAAAATGTATATTTCGAGCACGCTTTACGAATGAATATGCCAGTTGCCTAAAGGAACAGCGCATGCTGGGCAGAGCGACTCTAAACTAGTCTAGAATAGTCTAGATAGATTTAAACAAAGTGTGTAACTTGGACTAATGTAGAAGGAAATTTGTTGGTGGTGGGAAGAAAAGGAAGCAAATACATATATGGTGACATCATCCTGGCGATAAAGGAAAATTCATATTGCTGAGTTAAATAGCTAGTTCCACACGTTAGTCGATTATTTTTCTTTTTCGCTTAACACTGTGGCTCCAGTGGAGCCGGTTTTTTAAAAGTTTTTTGTTCACCTTCAGAAGTTGAACCAATGGGGTTTACTTGGGGGGGGTATTTGGTGACACCTGGTCCCTTTCGAAACAGCGTTTTAGCCAGTTCCCGGGCTAGGAGTCTAACCGTCTGTATCTCGCGACGGGTAAATAGGGGACCGCTTGTTAAATTAGCCAAGGAGAACCTCCGCCGATGCCTCAAAAGATGTCGTTCACAAACGATTCTGTGGCATGGCCTTTGGAAATACCCCGTGTGGGGGTGTCCTGCTTAAACACCTTTTGTGATGAGATAGAGCCCCGTGGAACAGTCCAGTGGAACTTAAGGGAAAACCCCTTAATAAACACCATCATTAATGGGCCCACAAGGGGGTGGAAAAGACTCATCCACTACGGGAAACAAAACAAAAAAACATAAAAAATTAATTTCCAGGCTACGGGCCTTTCACCAGTACCCGGGAGGGGAAACACACGGGATCTCCATCCTCGTTAAAAAGAACATTCAATGAAAAGTTACCCCCAAAACCCCGTAATATGGGGGAACGGAGTGGAAGTGCGGCAGCCACACTCATACTAAAAAACACAGACCTCCCCTATATATACAACATTACAATCCCCCACGCCCCAGAAACATAAAATGCCGAAGTCATGGCATCTGTACCGCAACGCCAGTTTTCTAGGTGGAGCTTAAACCCCCTCACACGACAGGGGCCCGCAAAACAACGGAAGGGCCCACCTGATGGGGGCCCTTACAAAATGTTCCCGGGGAACTTCTCAACCAAACGGGGGCCACCCCATTTTAAAGGGCATCTGTCCCCCTTTTTCCTCAAGCCACCTTCGCAAGCCCACAGTGGACCATACTACCACTCCCCAGCGACAACTTTTCCACATCCCCACCCTTAATATATAAAAATGCACCACCCTCGCAGTCCACCCAAGGGGAATACTAAAAAAAAACACTGGCAAGCTTCAGACTAGGGTTTGCGGTATAAGAAAATACCGGTATTGCCGATACCGTTTTGGGGAGTATCCGTACGTCCTCACCCGGTTAAAAAATTTTACATAGGGGTATACCGATACCGTACAAAAATCCCGGTATTACCGTATCATATTTGTTTTTTTCGGTGTTTTTTTACTTGTTCTTTCTCAGAAAATTATTAACCTCCAGCTCCCCTCCCCCTTAAATAAAGTTTCCTTACGTGGGCCATTTCATTTTTTAAAATTATTACCCCTAACGTCAGCATGGGTAAAGAGGGGGAGCAAAACTTAGCTGCGCGTGGCATGCGGTGCTCATCTCCGGGGCATTCCCTTAAGCCTGGGGTGGGTGGAACCCTTTTACCCCGGGACACGGGCTAGTGTGACTCCCGGGTTCCACGACCCAGTATAGACCCCCCTAAAAAAAGTTTCCTTGGCGTCGGCCATTGCATTTTTAAAGGGGGGTCGAGTAAACTTTTTGCCTACCGTCTAACAGAAAAATCGCCAGGAAAATTTTTTTTTTCTGTTTACAGACTGGGGTGGCGTTAACTTCTTTTCTATTTCCCTGATTTCGGGAAAAGTTAAAAGGGGCTATCTAAGAGTCTGTGTCTTTTGGTCTTCATCTGGCATAGTACGTATGGCTATAAATGAAAAAATTACAAAATATCTAAAAAAGGGCTACCAACAAAAAAGTCGCCATCGGTTTTTTAACCCCCTTCAACATTCCATAATGGAACCCGAACGCGCCACAATGCAATGCGCAGCGCCGTCAGGGTCCTGGTATAAGGGTCCTCGGGACCGATCGTGACGTCGTGACGCGCTCTGCGGGGGCCCACGAAAGCAGTGCGTGCAAAAAAAAATGGGGAACTCCCAAAAGTTTGTCCCCAAACGCAGCGCTATCGTAAGTCTATCGGACCTATTTATTTTGGGTGCAGCTTCGTGCACTACGTGTCGTCTTATTCTTCGTGAGTTTAAAACCGTTCGCGCCTTTCTCCCTCCCTTTCCCCCCCTTTTTTCTGCCCCCCTTTCCACCTTCCCCCCCCCTTTCTCTTCACCTCCACCCTCCCCTCTCTCCTTACCCCCTAGCCCCATCACACTTGGTGCACCACCCTCCCCCTTCTTCCTACCCCCCAAAACTCCCTCCCCTTGGGAGATCCCCCCACCCCCCCCCCTTGTAAGTTCCGTGGCGTACCAAAAAATAGAAAAGGGGGGGCCAATATTTTTAATTAATATAAATATATATATTATAATATATATTATATATATATAAAATATTATATTATAAAATTATATAAAATTTTAAAATATATATATATATATTTTATATAAATATATATATTATCATAAATATATATAAAATTTATTATCATTTATTCTTTGCCAAGGGTGGGGCCATAGCCGCATGGCCAGTCGTAGAACTCGGGAAAGCCTCTTCTATGGACCAAAGAATTCTCACTAATCTAACAGTGTTTTGGGGGCTTTTCATTGTACTTACTCCTTAGGGGCCTTTTCTAACATGCTTTTTACGATGCAGCTCATGTTAAAGATCTTCCCATTAGCACAAAATGCATGGAAATAAGTCCAGATTTTTTTCTCAAGAAAAACTCCTTACTTTGGGGTGCAGTGCCAAAATGCTTTCATAATTTCACATGCTTCTTATTGAAGCGCCTTGTCTTCGTTAAATATGCAGAATAGGCTAAAAGAAGTTAATTTCGTGTTGAATCCTTAACACTGAATCAAGTGTGTGCCCCTGACTTTTTTTCCAAAATTAATCAGTAACAAAAAAACCCTGAAAATTTTGTAGACAGTTTCCGTTTTTCCTTGGTGACTACACATTTCACTCTAAATTCAAAACCTGAGCTCTGAGTTTCTCTAAACTTCATCCCAAAAAGCATAAAAAAGGGGCTTGGTCTGACCGCATTTCTTCAAGGTGGGCTCTTACGTTTCAATTAAATTCTACAGCTTTTACCAGTAAATTGGCTGTTTGTAGCAAATTTTGCAAACATTTATCCCACCAAAAATATGTGTCATAATGGCTAGTTTTCATAGAAAACCCAGCTTTTTTGACCTAAAATCCTCTTGCATCAATCTCTGTCGCATTGCAGTCATTTTGAAAAATTTTCCCCTAAACACGAGAACGGCTTTTTAGTCCTCTTTCATTACTTTGCAAGTATCATCCCCTGCAGCCCATTTTATATCTGAAAGTTTGTAGCTCTCTGTTTTCTCTTGGAATACATTTCCTTTTGCCACCAAACTATTTTGCATAGACATAAATCCATGATAATACATATTTTTTTTAATAATGAAAGAACTGTGCAGTCAAAGGGAGAAACGTACCAATTAAGTCCCCAACAAAAGGCATTATAAAAATTTTTTTAAAGGGGAACGGGTGTAATTTTTTTTTCGTTCTATTAAAGGATAAATAAAAGTATTAATTTAACTCACTCGAGGCTGTTTCTTTCTTTAAAGCGGGGAAAAAATTTTTTGTATTTGGGTCGGGGGAAAATCATCATAAAAATTATTTAAAATACTCCTGCATGCCCCCTCATCCTACTGGGGAAACCCGGGCTCCCACACCACACGGCAGCGTGGCAGGGGGGGGGCACCTGGGGGGGGGCACCGGCTTCTCGGGGGTTGGGGTTGTGCCCACCCGGGCCCACCCGTAGCTAGCCACTGCTCCCCCCCTTCCTTTTCCACACCTGGCAAAACCCCACGGGGTGGAGCAGCATTTGGGACGCTACGGATACTTTCTGGCACCGTCATAGCACTGTCGGGGATTCGAGCTCTTCGTACGACAAAATGACCGTTGATTTTCCATTCTGACGTAGTCTTACAGTAGTCTACAGCTGTCAGATCCATCCTGACCTCTTACGACCGTCAGACCATAGTACAGCACGTGCTTTGTTGTGAGGCTATTGGTTCCCCCTGCTTTATCGTGGTAAATTTCACGATAGGTCAAAAAATTTCAAATTGGGGGGCGCTATCATGGTTCGATTAGGGAAATTTGTGAAGGGAACTTAAACTGATTTTTCCTCCCGCAGCCGTCGCCCCCGAAGAAAAAAGCTTAGCAAAATTTGAAACCGTCTTACCGCAGATAAAAAGCTAAAACAACGCAAAAACGGGTAATTATACAGTATGTATAAACTACTGTGTATCTCTTCCGTGGACAAAAAAAACAGTAGTAATGCTATAATTCGTAATTTTGGGGCGCCTGGCGACATCAATCGTTGGCGACTTTACTGTTATCTACGGTAGGTTTAATGATGGTAGTTCATATCTTTTTATTATCATTATGGTCATTATCATATTATTATTATTATTTTTTCTTTTTGTTACTATTATCAATATTATTGTTAGATCCTTTTATTGTTAGTTATTTTATCTGATTTATTTTTATTTTAAAACTTATTATTATCATTAAATCCTTAAAATTATTGTTATTTTATTTTATTATTATTGTTTTTTTATTATTTAAAAATTTTTCTTATTTATTTTAAATTATTATTATTGTTATTTTTAAAAGGGCGAAAAAGGCCGTGAGGGAGACACTGAAACGCGAGTTTTTCCCAAAAAAATGTAAAGACGAGGGGTCAGTCTTCTTACTGAGGTGTGAACACCCCCCCACACCACACACGTCACACACAACACATACTATACACACACAGGGGTATCCGTGGTGTAAGCTAGGAAGCACGCTGGGGTTTTCAAAACCCCGGGGTTCGATCCCCAGGCAGAGCGAAACAGATTTGGGTTGTTTAAATTTAAAACCCAGCCCCTGTCCCCCGCATGAATGGGGGACCCCGGGGGCTAGCCGGGGTTTTTTTACCTGCTCTCCGGGTGGGGGCTTCGGCCAAAACTAACCACTAAGGAGAATGATAAAAAAAGTTGAATGGAGACGGGGCCCTACAGCATTGCTCTGGCCCTGTAAAAAAACAACTAATGAAGATGAACCCCCAGTCAAGTCACACCACACAATTTTTTGAAAAAATTATATTAAAAAATAAAATAATAATAATAATTTTTATATAAAAATAATAACAAAAAAAAATGTGATGCTATTTATTAACCATAATAATAGTAGACTAAACATAATAATAATAATAACAATAAAAAAATTTTATCTAGGCTGATTTGTATAGTAGCCTGTTGAATGTTTTTGCCGTTTTCGTATGGGCTTCGGGGGACTCTTCCCTCAGGGTAGAGGGAGGGAGGGTTTTCAGAGCGGCATTGTCATAGCTGTAATCGGGAAGATACCGCCCTCGATTCTGAGGCTCTGAGCCAAAGACGTTACGCTACCATACGTTCTCGGCATCCGGTCTATTGCGAGAAAAAAAAAAAAATACCCGAAAACCAATCCCCCAATAAAACCGATACCGGTTAAACCCATGCACCACCAAAACCGATACCGGTATACCGAAAAAAAAAAATCCGGTAATCCGGTAATACCGTGCTAAAATACCGGTATTTCGGTATCCGAAAAACCCCTGCACATCCTATTCAGAACCATTTTTGGGCTCGCAAATTGAGGCAACCAAGGACCACCGTACATTTACGGTATGGGAAAGCGACTCGTCGATGCCTTCCACGCGGCCCCAGACAAAGCCATCCCCTAACAAAAACCCCATCCATAACTACAAGGACCCCTGGTACTACAATCCCCCCGGTCAAAAAAGTACAACCCCCGGGTTAACATGGGCCAGAAAACTGAATAGGGGAAAATAAACCGAGGTCCCAGAAAACTCGTAAAATCAGCCATCAATATAGCCAGAGAATTTACCCAAAAAAATCAAAACCCAGAAGTGGTATGAGTGGTGTGCTCCATGGGCTCGCACTCCAAACCCCGAATGTGAGGCAAATTAAATGGGAGGGGGACCACAATAACATCCCAACCAGAACCTCAAAACCCCGGGAGAGGAGGGAAAACGCATCAGGGGAGAATTTGCTGGGAGAGGAAACATAGAAGACTCTCCCCAAAAATTTCGTACCGTCAAAACGACTCCGAGGAAAAAAACGGAGTGATCGAGCGTGCCTGCCGTCAAACATCTATAACTAAAACTCCTTTCACTAAAAGGAACGACACAGCCGGGGAAGCGATAAGATCAGCTCTCAATGATCAACTCAAGTCTGAAAGGCACCGAGGCCCATTAGATTCATCAATGCCTCCTTTTAAGTGGAAACTACCAGCAGAGTGAATACCCATAATCCGAGACCACCGAAGACCTCGGTGGTTCATCCGGTGGGCCCCCATAATCCACCCGATTCCAAGCCAAGAAACCTGCAAATCACACCCCAAACTCCCTTCTCAATCTTGGGGAAAACCCAGAAAAGGGGGATACTCGCTCGCCTTCAAAGGAAGTGGGTCCCCTTTACCAAAACCCTCTTTGCCCACACCTGGTTGGCACCGGGAATCCCCACTGAACGATGATGACCTAAAGAAGCCCCAAAGCAGTCGTGGTTTTCATGGACCTAGAAAAGGCTTTCGAGCTACAAAAACCTAACCTCTCTCCCTCCTAAAAAGGGGAAAAAAAGGCAGCGCTTAAAGGGCCCAAGACTTCCTACCCAACGAAGGCAAACCCCGATTCCAAGCGCTGTCCGATCCGCGGGTCCTAGAAAAAGGGACCCACAAGGGGGTACCCCGCCCTTCCATTTTTTAAAGTTCTCGTCGAACACCTCGTGACCCCCATTCCCAATGGGGTCAAAACCCCCTTCTATGCTGATGATATTGCCATCATCCCAAGACTTCAGCAAAAACCACGTTAAATAAATAGTCAGCTTTAAACCCGGAAAAACTCAGGGGACTGGACTGCAACTCATCAATTGACATCAACCCAGATACACCCTTATATACACGAGGGGGTCGTCAACCCCTCACGAAAAAAAGCGGCAGCTGCTTATGTAGCCAAAAGACGTCACGCCCACACAGGCTGCCTGATGGGTCGTCAACCCTACAAGCGGAGCTCATGGCACTCTAGAAAGCACTAGAGTACCAGAAACCTACACGAAGACAAACTCATACCACAGACTCTTTGGGCCCGCATTCAAACATTACCCACACCTACACAGACAGCATACACCTACTCACTCCTTCACGTGTCCTGCCAGAAGGATCCACCCAAGGCGGGCTCTCCAACTTAATGGATCCAGAGCCATGCTGGCACGTGGCAACGACTTACGGACGAAGCCACCAAAGAACGCCCTACACCTACCTCAGTCCCGCCAAAATACCACGCATCTTCCCAAATTAAGGGAAACTTCGCCTTTGGGTCCCAAAAAGAAACCCTACAAAAAAACAAAATCGGGATCGGGTAAATGGTACAAAACGTGCCACCAAGAAAAACCCAGTACTCCCCAAAACCTAAGTCGTAAAATAAAGGTTGATAGGCAAAACCTATGAAAGGCTATAGGTTAAAAACACTTCACAGGATTCGCTTGGGTTACAAATGTGGCCTTTCCCGGTCAAGAGACCCCCATTTTCCATGTGAACACTGCGACTGGTCGATGTCCGTCCAAAACTACTAGGAACGCCAATAACGCCCCATTCATGGAAAGGCACTACAGCACAGCACCAGAAATGATTTACGCCAAAAAAAAAAAAAAAACAAAAAAAAAAAAAAAACAAAAAAAAAAAAAAAAAAAAAAAAAAAAAAAAAAAAAAAAAAAAAAATTTAAAACCAAAAAGTATTTTAAAAAAACTAACCCAAAAATTTTATTAAAGGGGGGCCTCGGCCCCCAAGGATTTTCCCGGGGGGTGAGCAAAACTTCATTATTCTTTACTATTTATTTTTTGTTTCCGAAACACCTATGGGCCCCGCCATCAGGCAAAGGGGCCCATGTCACCCGGAAAAAAGGGTGACGAATCACCAAAACACACAATTTTTTTTAGTACGGCCCCACACAAAACCCTTTTTCCCCCAAAAAGGGGGGGGACTTTACCCCCCAACCCCCTCACTTCCTTAAAACCCCACCACATCGAAAACTGGGCTAACCTCACAATCTGTTGGACCAAACCAGTTTTTGGGTCGGATTGGGGTGATTTTGGTCTGTCCGACCGACTGACAGCTGGTCGGATGGCACCAAGCAGTTTTGGCTTTTAGATCCGACAATCATCAGGTTTAGACCGGATCGCATCGTGCTGTGTTGTCGGATTTTGAGAGGCCAACCGTCATTTCGCCTCTGACAGCGGCGCGAAAAGGGCATCGAAAAATGATGCTCTTTTTCAGAAGCATTCTGGACGAATGTATCCAACTTATCAAGCTAATCCGGTGGCCAAACCCCCTATTTAGACCAAACCTTTTAATTTTTTGGTCATAAATTTTTCTTTTTTGGATTTTGATGCCTGAACCTCTAGTTTTGGGAAACTTCGGGGCAAACTTTTGCATCCTTTAGCAATGACATTTTGCAAAAAAGACGACTGCAATAGGGAAAAGGGGGAAACCTGTTTGGGACTGAAAATTTGAGGTAGGGGGATAACTGGCATAGATCACATGTACAGACCTTTGACAAAGTTTTTCTACCAAAATGTTCGTTTTATTATTTTTTTATCACCTCAAACTAAAGATATATTAAATTTCGTCAACAATAAGGTCATAGGAGGGCAAAAGGGCACAATTTTTGTGTGGAAATGAAATTCGGCGACCTACTTTGCCTTTTTCCCTTTTTCTGATACATATTTACATGCTGCCGCGTCATAAAAGTGGGGCAGGGTAAGCCAAAAAAAAAGCGGCAATTTTGTTTTAGTATCGAATTGTTGTTACTTTTTAGATCTATGGAGAAAAAGAATAAAAAAATCCCGGAGAGATTCATAAAGGCCCAGCATGTCCAACTCATCAAAGGGAATCTGGAATGGCATGTGGCTAATATGTATAAAGGGGCGCATTTATGCTATGGACTGGGCCACGCGGTCTCCACTTAAAACCCTGAACCAGTCTGCTGTTGTCGTTGGCACTTAGCTTACATACGCAGCGGTTTTCTGAAAGACGTAGCGGATCAAGAACTAAACTACAAAGATGACCAGACACAAGGGGGAGATGCCTCCCGATCGCATATTTAGAAAGGACAGGACGGCTGGCGTGAAAAACCGAATTGTGCATTTTATCCACTAAGCCTATGAAAAATCCTCAACTTGTCCAACATTGTAAACCGGGAAAGGGTTAATCCCGAGACAGTGAAAGTGGGAAAAAGCCAGACCTTTAAATCCCAAAGACAAGCGTTTGTCAAGTTGGCCAGAAGGATTCCACAAGCCGATTGTAAAAAACCGAGTCAAAAAACCCGGTCGGAAATCAAGCAAAGATAACACTACCACTGCTAAAAAAGGGACAGATGGACTGTGAAAATATCTTCTCTAGCTGATATATTTAAAACGTACGAGACAATGATGTAAATTCAGTCATGGGATATGACTGGGAAACCTCTTCCAACGTCGCTCTTTATGGGACAAAGGACCAACCTGAATGAGAATACTAAAAGCCAAAGCTACCTCAAGAAGCCCCCCCAGTGGGAAAATTCCTCAAGACTTCACAAACCCACAGATGCAATATATTTAAAGGATGTGCAGCAATATGGATGTTACTGGGCCAAAAGAAGGGAGTCGTCAATTATTATGTAAAGCCTTTGTAGATTATTGCTTTCCAAAATGACCATTTCGAGCAACGTATTTGTAGTGTTTTTTACAAATATCACAAGAAAAACATCAATCAAAAGCAGCACAAGGGGTGCACGATCTGCTGGATGCGCATTGCAAGGAACATGTCATTACGCGACAAAGCCCAAATTCCCCCCCCGAGACGTTGTTCTCAAAGTGGCACCAACAAGGGGCAGCTCATTGAGTGATCACTGAGGAAAATTTTAGATAGAACGCAAGGACTCCGGTTACCAAACAGACTTGTTTTTCACAGGGGGAAAGCTATACTCCTTGGTTGGGAAGGGGCTTGGGAAAAAAGGTTTAAAAAAAATGGGAAGAAATTTCCCCCCGGGATTTTTTGGGGAAAATACCAATGAAAAAAACTCACAGGCTATGGGGGGAATGAACTGAAGAAACCCTGGAGGAAGATTATCATGAAGGCGAAAGCAATGGGATTGAGAAGACCAGACGTCAATGACAAGTAGGGAAAGCGATTCTTGGATCAACAAGCAGTGGACTGAATATCCTTGATTAGCAGACAAGTTGTACAGGGAGGTACTCCGTGAATGGAAGTTAGGGGACAGATTGAAATACAAGAAAGCAGAGATCATTCACACAGTGAAGGTCACAAGAGACATAGTAAGCTAGATGAAAGAGAGTTGTTGCTTGTAAAGGGTGCACACCATTATTCTTAGGGCTTTCAACCAGTACGAGGACCAGACAGGAAGTAAAATCAGACCATGAAATCAGAAAACCTAAAATTAATGATTACAAATTGACATCAAAACCAGGATCGAGAGAATCAAGCAAGATAACATACCACTGCTAAAAAGGACATATGTAAACTCTCAAGCTAGTAAATACAGATTGAGACTGTGCCTGATTCAGCAGGGATAGCGCACGCTCTCATGCTAATTGATGGCACAAAGGACCCAACGACACATGAAAAGCAATGCCAAACTACGCAAAAGAACTAGTGAAACATTCACCAGGACATTCAAAGACAACAGATGCAATAAGTAGAAACCAAGAAGTCACTAAACGAAGAGGTCCAGATATGTGATCCTCCGTATTATTCTCCAGATGACGTAGCACGTTTTGTAGGGACAATATGACAGGCAATCCAGTTGCCTCCTAAGCTGCCGAATCTTATCAGGCATTGCAGGAACATTATTACCATAAACCAATTCTCCAGATAACTTTAATGTGACAAAACAGAGCATCATAGTGACCTGAAATCATAGATATTTCCAGACTCCGATCCAACAGACTTCTTTCACAGTTTAGCATGTACCAATTTTATTACTCAGGTCTACAGTAAGAATATGATTAGATTATACCTTGTAGAAAGCAGACTACATTCCATAATTGTCAGTATTTTTCTAACATTAGAAAACTATTATAATAATCTGATACACAGGATTTATGTATTTTATGAGCTACACCATTATTATTATTGAGCATTAATACAACGAGATCCTACTGAAAGTACTACTAATATATCAATGTAATCAGGAATCAAATTATATTACTATAATGATTATACTATTATTACAGAATCATTATGATATACTAACATACATCACTATTCACCACATTTCATAAAACGACCAATTATGCTTACTATCAACTACTAATCTCTATTATACTATTCTTATTTCTTATTAGCTAGCCAATTTCATATACAGCTGACTAAAGACTACTAATTATTATAAACATGCTAATTAGATATACTATAGTTATATTCAACATTACTACGTAATATGATATAGTACTATATAACTCATATTAACTAATATTCACAACTGTATACTCACTTCTCGATTATACTCTATATAGACACTATTACAATCATTATTAAATTATCTACGCACTTACTATTATTATTAATATATTACACATTATAACTTACTATTAACTTTGACTAATAAGACTAATTATGTACTACTCACATATTTCACTACTGATTACTACATTTTATTACTTTCATTTACTATTACTATTACATGTATTATATCTTCTTACTTAGATACCTATATTATTATTTACTATAACTATTTCCATAACTACTTACATATTACATTAGTTATTTTACTATCTATTATATTGTTCATTATTATTATTTATTATTATTATTATTATATCATTATTACTATATTTATTACTAGTATATACTACATATTATATTACTTATATTTATTATTATTATTATTATTATTATTATTATTATATATTATTATTTTTATTATTACTACTACTATTACTATTACTACTATTATTATACTATTATTACTATATACTACTATTTTATTACTTATTATTATTATTTTATTACTTATATTACTTACTATACTATTACTACTAATTATTATTACTATATTCTATTATATTATTATTATTATACTATTACTATTATCTATGTATATGTTACTATACTATTACTATTACTTTATTATTACTATTTTTAATTACTGCTATTATTACTATATATATCTTTTAAACTACTATTACTACTATTATTATTACTATTGCTGCTACTATATTTATTATATTATTTACTATTATTATACTTTATTATCTACTATTATTATATTATTATTACTACTACTATTACTTACTACTGTTACTACTATTATTATTACTATTATGCTACTATTACTATACTATTATTACTACTACTATTATCTATTATTACTATTACTTACTACTTATAGTATTACTACTATTGTAACTATTACTATATTGCTGTACTATAATTATTATTATTATTTATATTATTATTATTGTTATTATTACTACTATTATTACTATTATACTACAAAAATTACTAGTATTGTCTATATTATATTATTATTACTATTGTTATTACGTATATTACTATCATTACTTTTACACTAATTATTACTATTTATTATACTACTATTATATACTATTATTTTTTCTATTATTATTACTATTATTATTACTATATTTATACTATATTATTACTACTATACTATTTACTATACTACTACTACTATACCATTACTATATTACTATAGTCTATTATTGTTTCTTTTTTTCCATATTTTTATTTCATTCTTTGTATAATACTGATGATGATATTGATAGTATGTGTTATATTACTACTATTATTACTCAAATTTCAATTTACTACTATTTACTATATACTACTATTATAACTACTTTATATTACTACTTTTGTTTTTATTTTACTACTATATATTACTACTTCACACTACTACTTTTAATCTGCTATAACTATTTTTTATTACTACTATTCTCTATTGTTTTAATATTTACACATTAATTATCTACCATATTAGTATTGCACTGTACTTAGTACTTATTATTTTTACCTATGTCAAACACTCTTGTATACTCTATACATTTTTATAAAAAACGCATTCAATTATTACTGTGACTATGGACATATTATTATTACTACTTATACTACTATACATTACTACTACTACTACTATACTACTATCTACCATTATTATTATTATTAGTTATTATTGTTCTTTTTTCCATAATTTTTCCATTTCATTCTTTTGGTATGAATACTGATGATGATATTGATAGTACTGTGATTATTGATACCATGTATTACTGCTATTTCAACTTCACCTCTACTACTAATACTACTATTATAACTACTTTTAGTATTACTACTATTGTTTTTGTTTCTACTGGTACTATTATTACTACTTCACCACTACTACTATTAATACTACTATAACTATTTTTATTATTACTACTATTCTTGTTGTTTTCAAAGATTGTCACAATAATTGATCAACCATATCTAGTATTTGCACTCGGCGAGGTTAGACTTGTAGGTTATTTTTTCTCCACCATGTCAAACCTCTTTCATACTCTATACGATGTTGTTGAAGAAAACCATTCAAATTTTGTGGACGTGACTGTGGAAACTATTACTCAATTATATGGGCACCTGGATTTTGACACCCTATCAAAGTATTATGATCTCACTACTTACAATAACCTATTAATGTCACAAGAGTCGCCTCAACTTAACATAATACATATAAATTCAAGAACACTGCAAAAAAATTCAGATAATATAAAATCTTTCCTTAAGTGTTTTCACTGTATGCCTGATATAATCATCACAGAAACATGGCTGACTAGTACAAATACTTTCCTTCACGAATTCTCAGGTTATCACTCTTACCACCTTACTAGGACCACACGTGCTCATGGAGGAGTTTCCATCTTTATATCTGATTCTTTAAACTCTGGTCAACAACGTGATTTAACTTTTATTAATGACAAAATAGAAATCAATACAATTAAGATAGCCACAAATACAATGAATTTTTTATTATGTGGAATCTATAGACCAAATACTAAACATGTAGCCGTAGATGAATTTGTTGACATAATGAACACACTTTTTCAGGATAGGGTAAACAACAACAAATTTATACTCATTGGGGATTTTAATATTAATTTACTGGAACATACTACACACATTCCAACAAACAATTTTCTTAGTAATCTACAAACCCTACATTTTTTTCCTCACATTGCAAGACCAACTAGATTTCCAGATACCCTAAATTTAGCTGAACCATCCCTATTAGATCACATATATACAAATTTTTCTAGAGATTTCACTTCCGGAATAATACACTACCCTATATCCGACCACTTACCGATTTTCTTAAATTTTTCTCTACCGCAGATAAATAATAAGCTCCATAAAATAGTATATAGAAATTTTACTCCTGAAAATAAACAACTTTTTTCCGAGAAGCTTCAACTCATATCTTGAAAGATCTTTTTGATACGCATGATATAAATTTTAACTATAATGAATTTCTTAGCAAAATCATGCAAATATACAATGCATGTTTTCCATTAAAAACAAAATACCTCTCTGAGAAAAGATTAAACAATCCATGGATAACATCAAAGGTGTTGAAATACGTCAAAACCAAAAATAACTTATTTAAAGATTATAAAATAGGTGCTGTAACTGAAAACCATTACAAAGAACGCCGTAATGTTCTCACAAGACTGATAAGAAATTCAAAAATATCCTATTATAAAAATATATTTACGAATTTTAAAAATAATACAAGAAAAATATGGAATACCATTAATGAACTGAAAAAACAACTACAAAAAACACAAGTTGACAAAATTTTACTAAACGACAAAATACTTACCCAGCCTTCAGAAATTGCAGAAGCTTTTAACGATTATTATGCCAATATTGCACCAAAATTAGACAAAGACATTCCACTGCCTACTTGTAGCCCACTCCAATTCCTAAATGGCAATTACCCTTCATCCATGTCAGTGCCTCCTGTCCTCCCACAAGATGTCTCTCTTGTTATAAATTCTTTAAAGAACAAAAATAACGATGTTCACGAAATTCCTGTATTTTCATCAAAACTAACAGTAATGCTTTAGCCTTACCATTATCAATATTGTTTAATCAATCGGTCGAAAATGGCATTTTCCCGCATTGTCTTAAACACGCGACTGTAATTCCGATTTACAAAAAAGGATCTAAAGATTGTATTGGGAACTATAGACCTATATCCCTATTGACTACTTTCTCAAAAATATTTGAGAAAATTATGAAAAAACATCTAACCAGTTTTCTTAAAAAAAAGCCATCCTAACAAATAAACAATTTGGTTTTCGACAAGGCCTGAATACCTTTGACGCTCTTAATGAATTTACTGAAAAAATTTACTCTACTCTTTGATTTACAACATTCTCATCTCAGCATTTATGTCGATTTTTCAAAGGCTTTTGACACAGTCAAACATGATATATTACTTCAAAAGCTAGAACACTATGGTATCCGGGGTGTCATAAAAAATTGGTTTAAAGACTATCTTACCAACAGAACGCAATCCACAAAATTCTCAAATCACTTATCAACACCCACATTAATACGTTATGGAGTTCCCCAGGGTAGTGTACTCGGTCCAGTACTTTTTCTAATATACATAAATGATCTCCCCCAATTATTTCCAAATCTAAAATCAATACTTTTTGCCGATGATTCAACTTTTTACATCAGTGGAGAGAATCCTGAAACTCTAATAGAAACAGCTAACAGTGACCTCAAATTCTTCCATCAATGGTGTGTCAGTAATAGATTAACAATCAACTTAGATAAAACCCACTATATGTTATTTACCAATAAACCAGTAAAATCATTGCCCCCTTTAAAGTACGATACTTCTACAATACAAAGAACAAAACAACATAAATTATTAGGGGTAACCTTTGATGAGACAATGACGTTTAAACAACACATCTCTGAATTAGTCCTCAAATTATCGAGAGTTGTCTCTCTATTACTTCAAGTGAGAGATCTCATGCCAAATGATGTTTTAAAGATATTATATAATGCCCATGTATTACCACATTTACAATACTGTGCTCCCATCTGGTGTAATACGTATCCTACTCACTTGCTTCCCCTTCTTATTACTCAAAAGAAAATCATAAGAATCATTACAAATAGTGGTTACTTTGAGCATACACAACCTCTTTTTAAGACTATGAACATGCTAAAACTCCTTGACCTTAATAAGTTACAAATTGCAACATTCATGTATAAATCATTCAGTACAGATAATATACCACTACTGTTACCACAACACAATTATCCTACCCGCACACATGAAAACCTAAGAATACCTCAATACACACTGACAATTTTTCAACACTCAATTGCCTATACTGGTCCTAAAATATGGAACAATGTACCTGAGAATATAAAGTCATTACCCACTATCCATGCATTTAAAACACAATATAAAAAACATATATTATCTCAATACTAACTATCACTATCACTGTCTCCTCCTTTATCTTCCTGATACAATTTAAAATTATGGTTTTTCCAAAATTATGAAATTAAGGTGTTTTAAAAATTGGCCTATATAATAAGATATTATCATTTAGAAATTAACTATATATTTAAAAATTGGTGTTGGGGTTTTAGGTGCCACTCGCATGTATGGCCTTTTTAAAATTTAAGGATGGTTTTTGGGTAAATTTTGAAATATTTCTCCCTTGATAAAACGTGACAAATTTTAAAAAAAAAAGGCTGCCTAAAAAGCTATTTTAGCTTCTAATGAGCTCTTATTATGTTTTTATAAAATTACAATTTTTTTATTTATATGTTACCTATAAAGTAAATAAAGGTTTTAAAAAAAGGGCGTTTTGTACTTCTACCACTACTGTCAACTTCTGCATCCCTTTTCAGGGAACCGATTCTCCTGAAAGGTTTCAGTGAACATTGGGAGACACCGAAATAAAACACAGGCTATTGTCCCCAGTGCTGGCGCACAGCGTTGACGGGATGCAACAGGGGTTGTTTTTTGGGAAATTGGGAAAAAATCAAAGCAGTAAAGCCCTAAAGGCAGGTTTAAAACGGGACGCTAGGACAACCTGAAGCCCCCCCCGAGAAAAAATTCGAGAAGAACCCCGTTTATTGCAGCTTTCTATGGAGGAAAGTTGGCCAAACACGCTGTCGATTCCGTACGACATTGGATCCCAGCTGGACGAAAAAGTGCTGCTCATTTCCCCAAAACTGAAATCTTCCTCCTACAAGTGAAGCGTTTGTCGGAACGTAAAAGGGCACTTTTTAAAGCATGCTTTGGAGGTCTCACTGACTGGCGGGGCCCAGATAGGGCCCCCCTCGAGAACAGGGGGATCTGATGACGATTTTGGGTGTATTTGCCGTGCCCTCCCCCACAAAGGGAAAATTGCTCCAGCGCTGTTATGAAGGATCCATGGGGCGCTAAAGCGAAACCCCATACTAAAACTGAGGGTGGGGATGTGTGGGGGTCAAATGTCCTTTTTCTGCTTTTGTCGCTGTCGAGCAGAAATAAAACATGTGGGAAATCGCGGACTTTGCTAAACGGATAGAGGATGAAATGCTCGATGAAGAAAAATAATGATAGGTGACATGATGACTGACGTTTTTGATTATTGAGTTTCCTCATTGGCCCGCTACTGCAATGATTCTCTCAAAGACACTTGTGAATTTTTGTTATTTCCAGGGGGAATAGATTATTTAAACCCTTTTGGATCTAAATTTCTGTGGATAAAAAAGTGATTTTTCTCTGAAAATGTTATTGATGGGCCCCAAATTTTTTTTTTTTGCAGCCATCTTAGATGGGTATTCAGAAAATGTATTGTACTTTTCCCCATTCAAGGGGAGGGTTTTAATCTTTTTTTTGTTATGTATTATTGTTTAAAAAACCCGTCTATTTTTCAACCGTAAAATATAAGTGTCTATTGAATTTCTTTGGTTTTTTGGGATTCCTTGCCAAAAACCTATGGTTAGACCCCAAATGCTGTTGTAAGTAAAATATTGGAAGTTATCAATATAAATCATTTTTACGTTGGTGTATTATAATATTAGCCCCATCTCAAATTTCTCAAATGCTCAAGGGTCCCAAAATTGCACCCCGGATTTTATTAATGGCACACCAGTGATCAAACTCCGCAGAAACAATTATGCACCAAAAATTCCCAAAGGGTTTCCCCCCCTGGCTAACCCCCAGCCAGGGGGGGGGGTTCCACCCACTGTGAAGGGGGGGGGCTGTATCCACTTTTTTCCTGTGAATACGGGGTGAGGCAAGGGTGCTCCTTCCCCCATCACTTTCAACGTTGTATGACTGGTATTGGACAATTTTGTAGACAAAGGGATTGTGGAGCACCTTGGCAAACCCCAAAGATCACTGATCTTGTTTTGGGCCGAGGGCCAGAAATTTTTGCTAGTCGCTGGGGCCCTGGTGATGGCTCTCGAGCGCTGCAGAGGAGCAAAGGCCTTTGGGACTTGAGTCTTCTGGCTCAAGCCAAGGTCCGGGTGTTTGGAGACTTACTAGATGAGCAGTACAGTCTTTCAGCGTTGGGGGAGGACATTTGAGATCTTGAAATTTTACATACCTTGGTGGGCGCATTCCAAAAATGAGGGCGGGTCACGTCAAGAAGCTTACGGCGGGATTGGCATACCCACGGTGTGGACTCGCTCAGCGGGAGTATTTGCGTTGTCGGTACCTGTGCAGGGGGACAGATCTGGATCTTCAAGCCCGTTTTGTGATCCCGTCTTACTACTCTAGGGTTGTGAGCCCGGGGACACAAAAATAGTGCTTAAGAGACGAATCAATGTTTTTGGTAATAATTTTCTTCGCAGAATCATGGGTATGGGTTTGGGATGATACGTGTAAAATCCAGCGATTGCACGTGGACTGAATCGGGCCTATTACCTGCATAGTCCGTCAGCCCCACTTGGCTATATGGGCATGGGGCACGTACCCTGAAACCGATCTTCCCATGGGGTTTGTATCTGTAGAGACAATCCGGCTGGAGGAGGCCAAGGGGGCGCCACAAGGCTCGTGGCTGGGGCAAGTTGATGTTTCTGTCGAGGCTCTTGGTATGGGAAAGGAGCCTGCTTGGAACTCGCGCGTGGTGACCCGGGGTGGCGTCGTAGGTGGCGAGGAAACGCGCCCCCGGCTATGCCCCCAATGATATTGACCCCTGGCTCTGGACCTACTATAATGCTTTGGAAAAAAATAAAAAAAAAAAAAAATATATGATATATAATAATATATATTTTAAAATATATATATATATATATATATATATATATAATATATATATTATATATATATATTTTATATATATATATATATATATATATAGATATATATATATATATATATATAAGAGAAAGGCAGCGTATGAAGTATTGTTAGAACTGAAGGAGCGGACATGAGGCTAATATAGAAACTTTAAAGGGAAAAGAATAAATAATATCAGAAGTGCGTTCAGGAAAAAATTAGAAAAATAACTGCATCTGGAAATTTGGTCGAAACGCGGAGGGAAGTTTACTCCCCTCACTGTGGTTTTACAACATGCTACTGTTTTTAAAGGGATCAAGAAGTATCGATGTCATCGGTTTTGTCTTGTTTTTTAGGAACGTTTTTGTCTTGTTTTTTAGGAACTTTGCCCTTTTTTTTTAGGAACGTCTTGCTGTTGTGGATGACACCATACAACTTTCCCCTATACATGAAAATTAAAATGACGGAGACTGTATTATCAAGACCAAGCTCGACTGCGCTGAATACTCTACATTGCTCTTCCAGTAATCTGAAAAGGAGGGAAGAATCAGCGTCCCGTCTCGCCGAATGGTGCTTTGCTCTCAGTAATTGTGAACGCCCTCGCGACTTCGCGTTAAGAGGATGAATTTGATAGCATCGGAAAAAAAATGTTGCTTCGAAACTGAGGAAAATGACGCCAAATATGTAAATTATAGCAAAAAATGTATACATGATGTGTTTTATGAAGGGATGACTGGAACTATAAAGTCAACCACAAAGTTGATTTCATCAGAACCATACTTGCTAAATGTTACGCCCCTCTGGTGAGGGGCGCAACATGGGTGAAGTTCCTGTTAGCGGACCCCCAACCGCTACGGTTTTTCCAATCGGGCGCTGACGTGGCATGACAACTAATCCCCACACCCCCACCTGTAGGGTGCCGAGTTGGGCATATCCCCCATGTACTATGTACTTACGTTTCACATTAACCGAGCAGTGCCCCCTCGCGTCGGAGATACGGGGGGCTTGCATCCCCAGGCCGGTAAAGCCCCGGCATTTCCGGAGGGCATCCCCCTTGTCCCCCCCCGAGGTCCCTGGCTTGTTACAGGTCCCCCGGGGGGATCCTTTAAACCCCGTCCTGTCATGCACTACCATAATTAATACATCACCATCTGCCGCGTAGCCTCCTTGTAGACCTGTGGTACTCAAGGGGGTTTTAAAACCCTGCTGCGGGTGTCTCGAAATGCTCGGAATCCTTTGGGGGGGGCCTGAAAAGAAACCACAGGGGCAGGTGTGTTTTCAGGACGTCGTAGCACCTTAAGAGTTATACCCGCCCCGTGGGGCAAAGCGGGGCGATCCTTATAACCCCGCCGCGTGTCTCGCAATGACCCGGGGGCCCCGGGGGGACCCAGAAGAAGCCACAGGGGGAGGTATCTTGCAGGACGTCGTAGCAGGTAGAGTTTCACCTGCCCCGTTGGGGGTGGGGGCAAAGCGGAGCAGCGGGCGTCGGGGCGTCGGTTAGAGTGGAACTCAGCCACCTACCCGAGCACGCGCGCCGCCTGAAGAGGCCGTGAAGGAATACCACGCGTTAACTCGCTCGCTACACTAAGACACTAGTCTCGTAGTTACGTAAGAGATCACCGCGCACCGCGAGGCAGGCCTGCCCACACCGGAGTCTAGAAAGATTTTGTCACCGGTCCGGTGTTCAGAGGCAGGCGAGGCTTCCTAAGTGCAGCTGGTCTGCAGGTGGTGGTGGGTATAGGACAAAGGTTATATCAGTGTGACAGTTAATCATCTAATGTATGAAGTGATAGGTGTGAGGTGATCCTTGGTCGCTGGCAATTCTGCTGTCAAAGCATCAGCTATTCCCTTCTCTTCAATTCTTGTTCCTTCTTCTCCTCCTCCCTCTTCTTATTCCTCGCTTTCTCTCTCCTTTTTTCCTTCTCCCTATTCCCCTTCGTCCGGACGCTCATCTGTTGAATACCTAACGTCAGCGATTCTGCAGGTTGCTGGTCCTTGCTCTCCCCTCGTGGCTGATAAGGATAATGATGTATCAGCTAAACCATCGTCGCCTCTCTTCCTTATACCTCGTTCCTCCTTTATCCTTCTCTCCTGCCTTATGCTTTGTTCCTCTGTCCCCCGAGCCCTCACACTAACTATCACCTGCAACAACTTCGTAACTCATTTCCAGTAATACATAGTCAGGGTATGAACTCCACAGCACCAATCCCAGTATCAATTCCTGAGATCTCACCAGGTGAAAATGATAACTTCCTACGCTATATAATTTGTGAACTCGCAAGGCTTTTTTTTTCCATAATTATTTATTTTGATGGATTCATAGACTGCTAAAAGGTTATGATAGGGTTGAGACTACAAACAATGGTGAGATATGAGTTATGTTATGTACAGGGTGGGTCGTGGGAACTTCCTTATTTGAAAATGAAATAAAAAACTGTGAACGCTTCAAAAAATCTTTATTGTTATTTTATGCTTGTCACACAACATAGGAGATTTAATTTTACACAGTTTTAAAAAGCATATCTTTTAAATGTCGGCCTCCATTGTCAATACACTGAGTCAGACGATTTCGGAAGTTTTGGTCCACTCTTTCAAGCATGTTGACCGGTATATTGGCAATTTCGGTTCGGATGTTATTATGTAGGGCTTCCAGGGTCTGTGGACGATCGTTATAAACCAGGGATTTGAGATAACCCCACAGGAAATAATCACAGGGGGCTAAATCAGGCGAGCGCGCAGGCCAGTTTACGTCCCCTCTCAGGGAGATCAGTCGCCCGGGAAAGAATTCTCTCAAAAAATCCATTGAAATCCTGGCGGTGTGGGCTGTGGCCCCATCTTGCTGAAACCACACATTGTCAAGTTCCATTTCATCGAGAGCAGGCAAAAAAAACTCCTGGAGCATTGTCAAATAACGGTGTGAATTCACGGTTACAGCACGACCGTTTTCTTGGAAAAAGTAAGGGCCAATGATCCCTACGCTTGAAATTGCACACCATACCGTTACACGATCCGAATGAAGGGGCCTCTCATGAAGTTCCCTGGGATTTGTTTCACTCCAGTAACGCATATTCTGTTTGTTAACACAGCCACTAAGGTGCAAGTGTGCCTCGTCAGAGAAGAACACAAGTGCGTCGTTGGGTAAGGTGTCAACCAGCTGCTCACATGATGTTTGTCGGGTTACACAATCACGTCCCGTCAGTTGTTGGACCACATTCATTTTGTATGGATGAAAATGGAGTTCAGCGTGAAGAATTCGACGAAGAGAACGTCCCGGCATGCCAAGGGCAACTGCATGTTTACGAGCAGAACGCTTGGGCGACCGTAGCATAGCCTGACGAACTCGTTCGATATTTTCAGGTGTTGTAACGGTCCTCGTAGGTCCTTTGTTTTTTTTTGGAAACATTCCCCGTTTCCCTGAAGGCATCCACCCACAATAAAATCGATTTACGATCAGGAACACGGCCTCGCGGAGGAATTTCGAAGTGACGACGAATGGCGCGTTGCACCGCGATGACAGAGTGGCCGTTAGATAAATACGCCTCTACGGCAAAAGCGCGCTCCTCCCTCGACCACAGCATGTTTGACACTGAACCGTGTGTGTACACAAAGCTCCCACCCAGCCCCCTCCAATACTCCATTGTTACCATCGTTAACATCACCACACACTTTTCAAATAAGGAAGTTCCTACGCCCCACCCTGTAGTTGTTATATGACTTAAATGACGGCATTTTATTTTATTACGGTAACACATTTGTGAACTATTTAGTTCAATAAACAACATTTCATGAGGGAAGTTCATTTGGTATACACTATTGTGAATTACTGCGTGCAGTTCAATGTGCAATGTTTGACAAGGGAAGTAATTTTTTTAAAGCATGCGCAGTCTTTGTAATCTCACATACAAGCAACATTTAAAAAATACAATATATGTTACCTTCATAAGTTGTTGTTGTAGTACTCTCTGTATGGCTGTGCACGTTTGAGGTATAATACGACCCAAAGTTTGCGGAGAGATGGCCACAGAAAACTTCAAATCTTCATAAGCTCTTCCCGTAGCAAGGAAACGTAGTGTTGCAGTTAGCCTTTCATGTGGACTTATTGCCTGACGCATATTAGTGTCTTTTCTCGATGTGCGGGGCTACAAGTGACATCAGCTCCAGGTATGTCTCCTGGTCCATTCTTAGATAGTTAAACCAGTCACCTGGTGCAAGTTTTAATTCTTCTAACAAAGAAATGTGAGCATTTTTTTGTCTTCTTAACAGCCAGTCTTTGCTCCATTTGCTTTGTTTTCTTTTTTTTTGGTTCACTTTCATCGTTAAGGCCGCCGCGGCAGCTCCCAGTAAAAGTAATTCCTCGTTGCAGAGAGCCATCATGAGATCCGCCCTCCGCCGTTTCTTAGCACCAACTAAACTGGTCTTGAGGTGCGGTCGGATCGTTAGTGGGTGCGGGTGGTAGGATATCCATCGGATCAGGTCCGTCGGATCAAGTCTCACGACAAATCGCACCGTGGATAGGGGCCTTAAGAGTGGTACGAAAAAGATATATCTAGGGGATGGGCCTTTCAAGAGAGAGCTCGCACGCGTAGTACGTCTAGTCTCTGAGACGGAAACTGAGGGCCGATTTCTCAGTCGTCCGTCCCGTTTCGTTGGGATCTTTACCAATGAGCGGCCATTTCCACCAACAAATCCGATTTCTCAGTCGGCTTTTGCGCCGCTGTTGGTTTGTATAGATACCATAGATTGGAACCTTTGGTAACGCCGAGTTGGGCAGCCTAGTGCCTCCCCAACAATGCTTACTAATGCAATTATTTATCAAATATCACTAATTCATACTTCCATATTGTTATATTTTCTTTTGAAAAAAATATATATATGGTTATATTTTCTTTTGAATTTAAAAACAAAAGTTATCAGATAATGAATTCATCAACACGTTAGAGAGTTATAATGAAAGAAGAAGAAAAGTTTTAAAAGAACTTGGATGACCGCGGTGAATTCACGGCACCAGCCGCCAAGTAGACGACCCGGGAACTTCACTGTCGTCTGCTTTATTTCAACTATCACGCTACATTCTTCCAAAATCCAGGAATGTTGTAGGTACGTATGCGTAAGATATACAAAAGTTGTTAAAAGAATGACTGGCAAGTATACCCTGGCAAGTTATTTTGCATATAAGAAACTCATGATAACGTGTCGGAAAATAATTTGGATACCAACTACTAATGGACTGAGCAATCAACTGCAATCTATATTTCAACTAACACATCAGCATGTTCGCCGTGCACGAGGTTCTGCCGGAGCAGTATCGCCAGCTTCAAGAAATTGAAGAAATACGAGTACCACGTATGAATGCTCGTGCTCGTAGTGACCCTTTTCAAGTGTTGACCGAAGAAGAATTTGTTCAGCGCTACAGGCTTAAGATGCTGTGTCAGATCTACTTGAAGAGATACGTCTAATTGCTCCGAGGATCGTCAATGGCAGAGGTACTTAAATGTTGCATAGTTGTATGCAGTATATCATCTCAATAATTACAATCAATTCATGTGGGTGTTCTTAGGCCACTCGACGGTTGCAAAAAGCAAAAAGATTTTAAAAAGGAGGATATCGGTCCTCATCGGAGATTTAACTCGGGTCACCGAGCACGCCACTCGGAGACGCTAACCACTCTGCTATCGCCACCTTTCCTCAGAAGAGTTTTTATATGTTATAGATATTATCTTATATTTTAGTATCATGTAATTTTGATCGTTTTATTATACACATGTTTATACACTGTTTGAATAAAACTTGGTGCATGTATTTATCTGTTTCTCTCAGGATGCAGTATACCATTGAACCTACAGCTCCTAGTAACACTTCGCTACCTTGCCACTGGAAGCTTTCAGCTTTGTGTTGCTGATTGTACACAAATGTCAGCAACTTATGTGTGCAGGTTCATCAAGCGCACATCAAGGATGATTGCCTTTCTAGCACTAACTTACATTAAATGTCCATCACCAGATGAAACCCGGCAGAACGCACAAGAATTTTACGATATAGCAGGTATGCCGGGAGTACTTGGGTGCTTAGATGCATTAGACACATACCCATCAAAAATCCAGGAGGATATAATGCTGAACATTACCGGTGTAGAAAGGACTTCATGTCACTCACTGAATGTCCAGGCTATGTGTGATTACAATTTAAAATTCACTAACATTGTTTGCAGTGGCCACGTAGTGTACTGTACTGTAGGATTACTCTCTCCAATTACTGTCTTAGCACCTTCTTTTGATCTCACCGACTAGGCAGCTGTGTCAGGAGGTATTTTCCTAGTTCATGCCCCCATTAGCCAGGTGTCTTTTCTCCGGCGCTTCTTGACCTGTCTATAAAGAGGGTGACCGCGTCTGCCCGAGACACTCACACTCAACCCACTACTCACGGCCCTCAGAGGTCACACACATATTCTGCGCTCGTCTCGTCGGGGCGGCCACCTGTGCCGCCCACCCCAACATATCCTGTATATTGTTGTTCTGCTGACCAATACATCTTCTGGCTTCAAATCTACAAGGTGACTACTTATTCCTCATACCCATACACGTATTTTAAGAGACACATCGGTAAGACATACACAGAGACCTTAAACCCACGTATACCTCCGAGCCTTAACCGCTCGTGCCACTAGCTACCACAACCGACGCTACCAACACACCCACCGCCACTCGTTCATCTCATGTTCCGGTTCCTGCCCTGCCTCTACTTATTATATTCAAGTACATTGTACCACGTACACGGTATATTTGTGCTCAAGATTCTATAATTGTTGACAACTCATATCGTTGTACCAAGCTTGAACAAGGAGATTACAAAGGAATGTATTTACTTGGAGATAGTGGATATCAATGTCGGTGACCATGTCGGTGTGTATGGGGGTCTATGGACCACCATACTTAACACAAGAAATGAAAAAAAACGAAGGTATAATGCAGCTCATGTTATAACTAGAAACTGTGTTGAAAGAGCATTTGGAGTGTTAATGAGTCGGTTTGCTTGTTTGAAAACACCACTCCGTACAGAGTTGCAGACAACAAAAAGAATGATCATGGCTTGTGCTGTACTTCCCACTATAGCTATAGATTGGAGAACACCCTTGGAGGAAGGTGATGATGTAATTCATGATGCTGGTGGTGATGATAATGATGAAGGTAATGATGAAATAGTTAATGCAGCTAGTGGCATACAACTGGGAAATGCTGTGGTTGAGCAGTGGTTCTGATTTTGTCACTTGTTTCATCATCTGAAGTAATTATCACATGGTAAGTATTATATTTATATTGTGTTTGTATCAAAACTAAAAACTAATGGAAATTTTTTTTCTCACAACGGAACATGCAGTTGCATTTTGGAAAGTCAGTGGTGTTTAAGCAGTATATTAGGTATATTTAGGGAAATATAATCACATGTTTCATAGACAATACATATATTACAGTATATATATTTTTTACTTCCGTATAGAGGTTTTAATAAACAAATTCAGACAATTTCATTGAAATCACAGCCATTGTACGTCTTGCCTAGTCTACTCTACACTGATTACACTACACTGATTTGAACTACTCTTTTCTACACTGATGCCTATTCTTTGGACCTCTCCCAAGGGAGGCAACGGCAGTCGATCTACACTTGCACTTCATTCTCACATTTTCTAAGTATCTTGCTCCTGAATCCTATTTCTCTCATACTCCAGTATTGGTACTGCAGTACCAATGCATACGCCAGTATATTACTGTTTTCTTGCGTCTATATATTCCACAACTTTACCACAAAGCTGTACAACAGAGTTGCACATTGTGGTGATGTTCTCAAGAGCTTTCATCTCCTTTTCATGTTTTTCTGTTAGGTTTTCGAAAACCTTTTCATTAATTTTACTATGCATATCTAGCAGTTTTTGAATGGAAATCTGCCTTTCAGTGAAGGCAATTATCTTCTTTCTAACTCTTCTTAATTCTTGTTTTTCACCAGCCTTCCTCTTCCTTGATGCTTGTGCTTTAAGGCTTTGAAATGTTGCTGCAAGATGGCAGCTCCACTGCTGGCCTGTCCTGCGATGGCAGACCCTGTGAAACGCGACTGGGACTGACTTGGCAAGGTTCATCATTTTCCTCCTCTTCAATTATCCATTCTGGAAGAATTAAAGGGAAAATATTATTGAAGTCAGTCACAAGAGAAAAGTTGATTAGATGACAATGACGCATTAAATTCCTCTTTAGGAGGCTAGACAGGAAGCTTACAAAGGGTACACAGCGTTGGACAGACTTCATGAAGAGTTGTTTGACTAGTAAAGCTTTCTGTTATTCTCTATCAAAGGTAAAAGCAAAGGTTTCACCAAAACTCCTCAATGATGATGACCAAGAGCAAGACAAGCCACATCATCAGTACTACAGCCTTTGTAGAACCCATGCTGTCGGGCAGAGATAATATCATGAGCGTAGAGATGGAAGGGAATCTTTCTGAGGCAGAGGACACAGTCCAAGGGCCATGGAAAGGGTAAAAGACTGACTTGTAGCATTCCCTGACCCCTTATAAGAACAGCCCCAGGAATTAGCTAGCATGTAGCAACTGTACCAGCAGTTGTCTGAGTGGTTACTCATTACTGACAGATCAGCATAATCAATAGCAATGTATCTGAGAAATCATACATACATAAACATATCTCTCTCTCTCTAATATATATATATATATATAATATATATATATATATATATTTATATATATAAAATAATAATATATATATATATATATTATAATATATATATATTGATATATATGAATACATATATATATATTCTAGTTTTAATCATGATATAATAATATATGTATTAAGCCATCATATTTATCACCTTAATTATATATTAATCATAACATATACCCAAACCCCTCCCACCATTACCCATACCCCCCACCCATACACATCACCCCACCCATTCATACCATTACCCACAACCCCCCATCTATTCCTACCATCACACCCCACCCATTACCCATCACCCCCACCCATTCACTCACTCATTACCCCATCACCCCACCACCCATTCCCATTACCCCCAACCCATTTTTACTCACCAATTCCTCCCCCCCTATTCACGCTCACCCAATAACCATAACAAAAAGTGATCCCCATTCCGATCATCTCATAAAGGTTTCCCAATGCTCGCACCCTTTTTCCACAATTTCCCTAATAGGCCGCCAAGAGGGGCGGCACCTAAGCAGGCAAAAAGCACCCCAAAAATAAACAACCACCCCAAAACCTTTCGTTTATATTATTATTACTAGCCGCAAAGCCACCCTCCGGGCGGACTTTTTGGCTAGCTCCTGGGGAGGGCTATTGGTGGGCCTTCGGCCCACCACCTGTGTTTGGTGGTCCTTCGGCCCACCAAACACAGACTCTCCAGATAGCCCCTTCTAACTTTCCTGAAATCATGGATGTAGAAATGTATGTATTTACGCCAACCTATTCACATCACCCCCAACCCATTCACTCACCCATTACCCATCACCCCCCACCCATTACCCCCCCCACCCATTCACTCACCCATTATCCATCACCACACACCCATTCACTCACCCATTACCCATCACCCCCCATCTATTCCCTCACCCATCACCCCCCACCCATTCACTCACCCATCACCCCACACCCATTACCCATCACCCACCCATTCACTCACCCATTACCCATCACCTTACATCAAGTTTCCTCAATTCTCGCAACCACTTTTTTTTCACAATTCTCGCTAATAGCTGCTAAAAAAAAAAAAAAAAGTGATCGGATCATCTCATAAATGGGCTTAAAACCTTCCCCTGCTCGAGCCGGTTCTAAAACTGTGCCATATGAGGGGATTCCGCCACAGGGGGCGGCCCTGGAGCGGACACACACACACTTTCGCTTATATTATTATTATATATATATATATATATAATATTATATATATATATATATATATATATATATTATTATATATATATATATTTATACTATATATATAGTCTCTTATAATATAATATATATATATGACATTTTGTAGATTTGACTACCCCTGGAAATTGTTTTCCATTGATGAGAAACTCTGAGGCAATTTTTTTCTTCAAGGCTCTTTCTCCCGCCGGCTGTTCCGTGGTGGAATCAGGGAAGTACGCAGCGAGGAGTCACTCCCGCCGTGCTTGAGGCGCAATACATATCGCGGCGGAACTTCAGCAACAACTAAAAATAACCTTTCCACTAGGGTCAAGAACTCGAAAACCGTCGGGTTTAATGAAGGAGGTCTCAATCCTTATGCAGGGCTTATATAATTACGACTGTGCATTACCCCGGTTCCAAGGTTTGGCAACAGTGATGAAAAATAAAGGGGAAGTTTGTCCCAACTCCCCTCCCGTTCCTTCGATTAATGGAGGACCCTCTGGCAGATCCCTTGACTGGGAGAGGATTTCTTTCCCATTTGTATCAGTGCGCAGGGGCTTGGGAGACACTTCCCGGGCCAATGATTCCATATGCGAGTCTGTCTCTAGAGATGTGGCTCTAGATTTCTTGTTGAGCATCTATAATAGAATATGGATTGAAGGAACCTTCGCAAGTAGCTGGGGTGGTGCGGTGGTGATCCCGATCCCTAAGCCTGGGAAGTAGTAGACTACCGACTACTAGTGGACTCACTACCGACGAATTTCCGCCCCATATCCCTAACTTCATGTGTGTGTAGGCTGTTCGAAAAATTGGTAATATGAGATAGCTTTGGAACGGGAAAACTTTTCCCCTCCAGTGTGGCCTAATCATCCACTACGGAAGCCATATTTTTTAGTCATCATATGCGGGGCATTTCCTTAGACAACACCATGGACCATATTTTACTTAGAAGGATTTTAGCCCTTGAACAATTATATTGCAGTCTCTGTATGAGATTGGACTAAGAGGTCGTTTGCTTGTATTCCTCCAGAGTTTCCTATCCAACCGGATTCTTCGAGTCCGAGTTGGCAATATAATGTCTTCTGAACA